>SZWC01002585.1:94158-113624 GCA_023375785.1 Penium margaritaceum | reverse complement strand
AGTCAGCCACAGTCAAAGTGCCCAATCACAGTGCACATCTAATATGCATGACCTTGCAGGTATAAACAAGGTAAAATACCGGTGGCTTGACACGGCTATTGTACGCAATGCCTTGACAAAGTTGGCATGTGCCACTGACCATGACCACAAAGTTTACCGAGTACCTTAAACGGCTATGAATCATAACACAAGACAGCCACGGTTAGAGTGTCCAGTCATAGTTCAGATATACTGGGCATGGCCTTGCAGGTATAAACAAGGTAGAATACTGGTGACTTACTGTGGCTATTGTGCACAATGCCTTGACAAAGTTGGCATGTGCCACTGACCATGACCACAAATACATCCAAGTGACTTTTACTTCTATAGATCATACCACGAGTCAGCCACGGTCACAGTGTCCAATCACAGTGCAGATGTACTAGGCATGATCTTGCAGGTTCAAACAAGGTAGAATACTGGTGGCTAGGTGTGGCTATTGTGCGCAATCCCTTGACAAAGTTGGCATGTGCCACTGACCATGACCACAAAGTTTACCAAGTGACTTTAACTTCTACGAATCATAACACAAGTCAGCCACGGTCAGAGTACCCAATCACAGTGCAAATCTAATATGAATGACCTTTCAGGTATAAACAAGGTAAACAACCGGTGGCTTGGCATGGCTATTGTACGCAATGCCTTGACAAAGTTGGCATGTGCCACTGACCATGACCAAAAATGTATCCATTTGACTTTTACTTCTATTGATCATAACACAAGTGAGCCACAGTCAGAGTGTCCAATAATAGTGCAGATTTACTAGCATGATCTTGCAGGTGCAAAGAAGGTACAATACTGGTGGCTCGGTGTGGCTATTGTGTGCAATGCCTTGACAAATTTGGCATGTCCCACTGACCGTGACCACAAATGTATCCAAGTGACTTTAACTTCTATTCATCATAATACGGGTCAGCCACGGTCAGAGTGTCTAATCACAGTGCAGATGTACTAGACATGATCTTACAGTACAAACAAGGTACAATACTGGTGACCCGGTGTGGCTATTGTGCGCAATGCCTTGACAAAGTTGGCATGTGCCACTGACCATGACCACAAATGTATCCATTTGACTTTTACTTCTATTGATCATAACACAAGTCTGCCACAGTCAGAGTGTCCAATAATAGTGCAGATTTACTAGGCATGATCTTGCAGGTGCGAAGAAGGTACAATACTGGTGGCTCGGTGTGGCTATTGCGTGCAATGCCTTGACAAATTTGGCATGTCCCACTGACCATAACCACAAATGTATCCAAGTGACTTTAACTTCTATTGATCATAATACGGGTCAGCCACTGTCAGAGTGTCTAATCACAGTGCAGATGTACTAGACATGATCTTACAGTACAAACAAGGTACAATACTGGTGACCCGGTGTGGCTATTGTGTGCAATGCCTTGACAAAGTTGGCATGTGCCACTGACCATAACCACAAATGTATCCAAGTGACTTTAACTGCTATTGATCATAATACAGGTCAGCCACTGTCAGAGTGTCTAATCACAGTGCAGATGTACTAGACCTGATCTTACAGTACAAACAAGGTACAATACTGGTGACCCGGTGTGGCTATTGTGTGCAATGCCTTGACAAAGTTGGCATGTGCCACTGACCATAACCACAAATGTATCCAAGTGACTTTAACTGCTATTGATCATAATACAGGTCAGCCACTGTCAGAGTGTCTAATCACAGTGCAGATGTACTAGACCTGATCTTACAGTACAAACAAGGTACAATACTGGTGACCCGGTGTGGCTATTGTGTGCAATGCCTTGACAAAGTTGGCATGTGCCACTGACCATAACCACAAATGTATCCAAGTGACTTTAACTGCTATTGATCATAATACAGGTCAGCCACTGTCAGAGTGTCTAATCACAGTGCAGATGTACTAGACCTGATCTTACAGTACAAACAAGGTACAATACTGGTGACCCGGTGTGGCTATTGTGTGCAATGCCTTGACAAAGTTGGCATGTGCCACTGACCATAACCACAAATGTATCCAAGTGACTTTAACTGCTATTGATCATAATACAGGTCAGCCACTGTCAGAGTGTCTAATCACAGTGCAGATGTACTAGACCTGATCTTACAGTACAAACAAGGTACAATACTGGTGACCCGGTGTGGCTATTGTGTGCAATGCCTTGACAAAGTTGGCATGTGCCACTGACCATAACCACAAATGTATCCAAGTGACTTTAACTTCTATTCATCATAATACGAGTCAGCCACGGTCAGAGTGTCCAATCACAGTGCAGATGTACTAGGCATGATCTTGCAGGTACAAACAAGGTAGAATACTGGTGGCTCGGTGTTGCTATTGTGCGCAATGCCTTGACAAAGTTGGCATGTGCCACTGACCATGACCAAAAATGTATCCATTTGACTTTTACTTCTATTGATCATAACACAAGTCAGCCACAGTCAGAGTATCCAATAATAGTGCAGATTTACTAGCAGGATCTTGCAGGTGCAAAGAAGGTACAATACTGGTGGCTCGGTGTGGCTATTGTGTGCAATGCCTTGACAAATTTGGCATGTCCCACTGACCATGACCACAAATGTATCCAAGTGACTTTAACTTCTATTCATCATAATACGGGTCAGCCACGGTCAGAGTGTCTAATCACAGTGCAGATGTACTAGACATGATCTTACAGTACAAACAAGGTACAATACTGGTGACCCGGTGTGGCTATTGTGCGCAATGTCTTGACAAAGTTGGCATGTGCCACTGACCATGACCACAAATGTATCCAAGTGACTTTTACTTCTATTGATCATAATACGAGTCAGCCACAATCAGAGTGTCCAATCACAGTGCAGATGTACTAGGCATGATCCTGCAGGTACAAACAAGGTAGAATACTTGTGTCTCGGTGTGGCTATTGTGCGCAATGCCTTGACAATGTTGGCACGTGCCACTGACCATGACCACAAATGTATCCAAGTGACTTTTACTTCTATTGATCATAACACGAGTCAGCCACGGTCAGAGTGTCCAATCACAGTGCAGATATACTAGGCATGATCTTACAGGTCCAAACAAGGTATTATACTGGTGTCTCGGTGTGGCTATTGTGCGCAATGCCTTGNGACCATGACCACAAATGTATCCAAGTGACTTTTACTTCTACTGATCATAACATGAGTCAGCCACTGTCAGAGTGTCCAATCACAGTGCAGATGCACTAGGCATGATCTTACATGTGCAAACAAGGTAGAATACTGGTGGCTCGGTGTGGTGGCTATTGTGCACAATGCTTTGACAAAGCTGGCATGTGCCACTGACCATGACCACAAATGCATCCAAGTGACTTTTACTTATATTGATCATAACATGTTTCAGCCACGGTCAGAGTGTCCAATCATAGTGTAGATGTACTAGGCATGATCTTGCAGGTACAAACAAGGTAAAATACTGGTGTCTCGGTGTGGCTATTGTGCGCAGTGCCTTCACAATGTTGGCACGTGCCACTGACCATGACCACAAATGTATCCAAGTGACTTTTACTTCTATTGATCATAACACAAGTCAGCCATGGTCAGAGTGTCCAATTACAGTGCAGATGTACTAGGCAAGATCTTGCAGGTGCAAACAAGGTAGAATACTAGTGGCTTGGGGTGGCTATTGTACGCAATGCCTTGACAAAGTTGGCATGTGCCACTGACCATGACCAAAACGTTTACCAAGTGACTTTAACTTCTAGAAATCAGTACACGAGTCAGCCACGGTCAGAGTGTCCAATGACTCTGACCGTGGCTGACTCGTGTTATGAACAACAGAAGTAAAAGTCACTTGGATACATTTGTGGTCATGATCAGTGGCACATGCCAACTTTGTCAATGCATTGCGCACAATAGTCACACCGAGCCACCAGTATTCTACCTTGTTCGCACCTAGAAGATCATGCCCATTACATCTGCACTGTGATTGGACATTCTGACCATGGCTGACTCGTGTTATGATCAATAGAAGTAAAGTTCACTCGGATACATTTGTGGTCATGGTCAGTGGAACATGCCACCTTTGTCAAGGCATTGCGCACTATAGCCATACCGAGCCACCAATATTCTACCTTGTTTATACCTGTAAGGTCGTGCCCAGTATATCTGCACTGTGATTGGACACTCTGACTGTGGCTGACTCGTGTTATGATTCATAGCCGTGTAACGTACTTGGTAAACTTTGTGGTCATGGTCATTGGCACATGCCAACTTTGTCAAGGCATTGCACACAATTGCCACACCGAGCCACCAGTATTCTACCTTGTTTGCAACTGCAAGATCATGCCTAGTAAATCTGCACTGTTATTGGACACTATGACCGTGGCTGACTTGTGTTATGATCAATAGAAGCAAAAGTCACTTGGATACATTTGTGGTCATGGTCAGTGACACATGCCAACTTTGTCAAGGCATTGCGCACAATAGCCACATTGAGCCACCAGTATTCTGCCTTGTTTGTACATGTAAGATCATGCCTAGTACATCTGCACTGTGATTAGACACTCTGACCGTGGCTGACTCGTGTTATGATCAATAGAAGTAAAAGTCACTTGGATACATTTGTGGTCATGGTTAGTGGCACTTGCCAACTTTGTCAAGGCATTGCGCACAATAGCCACACGGAGCCACCAGTATTCTACCTTGTTTGTACCTGCAAGGTCATGCCAGGTATATCTGCACTGTGACTGGACACTCTGACCGTGGCTGACTCGTGTTATGATCAATAGAAGTAAAAGTCACTTGGATACATTTGTGGTCATGGTCAGTGGCACGTGCCAACATTGTGAAGGCACTGCGCACAATAGCCACACCGAGCCACCAGTATTCTACCTTGTTTCTACCTGCGAGATCATGCCTAGTACATCTGTCATGTGATTGGACACTCTGACCGTGGCTGACTCGTGTTACTATTCATAGCCGTTTAAGGTACTCGGTAAACTTTGTGGTCATGGTCAGTGGCACGTGCCAACATTGTGAAGGCACTGCGCACAATAGCCACACCGAGCCACCAGTATTGTACCTTGTTTGTACCTGTAAGATCATGCCTAGTACATCTGTCATGTGATTGGACACTCTGACCGTGGCTGACTCGTGTTATGATTCATAGCCGTTTAAGGTACTTCGTAAACTTTAAGGTCATGGTCAGTGGCACATGCTAACTTTGTCAAGGCATTGCGCACAATAGCCACACGGAGCCACCAGTATTGTACCTTGTTTGTACCTTCAAGATCATGCCCAGTATATCTGTAGTCTGATTGGACACTCTGACCGTGGCTGACTCGTGTTATGATTCATAGCTGTTTAAGGTCACTTGGGAAACTGTGTGGTCATGGTCAGCTGTACAGGCCAACGTTGTCAACGCATTGCGCACAATAGCCACACCGAGCAACCAGTATTCTACCTTGTTTATACCTACAAGGTCATGCATATTAGATGCACGCTGTGATTGGGCACTCTGACCGTGGCTAGCTCGTGTTACGATTTGTAGAAGCTAAATTCACTTGGTAAACTTTGTGGTCATGGTCAGTGGTACATGTTAACTTTGTCAAGGCATTGCGCACGATAGCCACACCGAGCCACCAGTATTCTACCTTGTTTGTACCTGCAAGGTCATGCCCTGTATATCTGCACTGTGATTGGACACTTTGACCGTGGCTGACTCGTATTACGATGAATAGAAGTAAAAGTCACTTGGATACATTTGTGGTCATGGTCAGTGGCACATGCCAACTTTGTCAAGGCATTGTGCACAATAGCCACACCGAGCCACCAGTATTCTACCTTCTTTGCACCTGCAAAATCATGCGTAGTACATATGCACTGTCATTGGACACTCTGACCGTGGCTGACTTGTGTTTTGATTCATATCTGTTTACTATACTTTGTAAACTTTGTGGTCATGGTCAGTGGCAGCAGCCAACTTTGTCAAGGCATTGCGCACAATAGCAGTGCCAAGACACTGGTTTTTTACCCTGTTTCTACCAGCAAGGTCATGCATATTAGATGTGCACTGTGATTGGGCACTCTGACCGTGGCTGACTCGTGTTACGATTCATAGAAGTAAAAGTCACTTGGATACATTTGTGGTCATGGTCCGTGGCACATGCCAACTTTGTCAAGGCATTGCGCACAATAGCCACACCGAGCCACCAGTATTCTACCTTGGTTGCACCTGCAAGACCATGCCTAGTATATCTGCACTGTGATTGGACACTCTGACCATGGCTGACTCGTGTCATGATCAATAGAAGTAAGTCACTTGGATACATTTGTGGTCATAGTCAGCGGCACATGCCAACTTTGTCAAGGCATTGCACACAATAGCGACACCGAGCCATCAGTATTCTACCTTTTTTGCACCTGCAAGGTCATGCCTAAAAAAGGTAGAATACTGATGGCTCGGTGTGGCTATTGTGCGCAATGTCTTGACAAAGTTGGCATGTGCCACTGACCATGACCACAAATGTATCCAAGTGACTTTTACTTCTATTGATCATAACACGAGTCAGCCACAGTCAGAGTGTCCAATCACAGTACATATGTACTAGGCATGATCATGCTGGTGCAAATAAGGTAGAATGCTGGTGGCTTGGTGTGGCTATTGTGCGCAATGCCTTGACAAAGTTGGCATGTGCCACTAACCATGTGCACAAAGTTTAGCGAGTGACTTTAACTTCTACGAATCATAACACGGGTCACCCACGGTCAGAGTACCCAATCACAGTCCACATCTAATATGCATGACCTTGCAGGTATAAACAGGGCAAAAATCGGTCGCTTGACACGGCTATTGTGCGCAATGTCTTGACAAAGTTGGCATGTGCCACTGACCATGACCACAAAGTTTACCAAGTACATTCAACGGCTTTGAATCATAACACGAGTCAGCCACAGTCAGAGTGTGTAATCACAGTGCAGATATATTGGGCATGACCTTGCATGTACAAACAAGGTAGAATACTGGTGGCTCAGTGTGGCTATTGTGCATGATGCCTTCTTAAAGTTGGTATGTGCCACTGACCATGACCACAAATGTATCCAGGTGACTTTTGCTTCTATTGATCATAACACGAGTCAGCCACGGTCAGAGTGTCCAATCACAGTGCAGATGTAATATGCATGATCTTTCAGGTACAAACAAGGTAGAATACCGGTGGCTTGGGGTGGCTATTGTGTGCAATGCCTTGAAAAAGTTGGCATGTGCCACTGACCATGACCACAAATGTATCCAAGTGACTTTTACTTCTATTGATCATAACATGAGTCAGCCACAGTCAGAGTGTTCTAATCACAGTGCAGATGTACTAGGTATGATATTGGAGGTACAAACAAGGTAGAATACTGGTGGCTCTGTGTGGCTATTGTGCGCAATGCCTTCACAAAGTTGGCATGTGCCACTGACCATGACCACAAATGTATCCAAGTGACTTTTACTTCTATTGATCATAACACAAGTCAGCCACGGTAAGAGTGTCCAATAAGAGTGCACATTTACCAGGAATGATCTTGCAGGTGCAAACAAGGTACAATACTGGTGGCTCGGTGTGGCTATTGTGCGCAATGCCTTGACAAAGTTGGCATGTGCCACTGAACATGACCACAAAGTTCAACAAGTGACTTTAACTTCTACAGATCGTAACATGAGTCAGCCACAGTCATAGTAATCAATCACAGTTCAGATGTACTAAGCATGACCTTGCAGGTATAAACAACTCAAAGAACCTGTGACTTGGCACGACTATTGTGCGCAATGCCTTGGTAAAGTTGGCATGTGCCATTGACCATGACCACAAAGTTTACCAAGTACCTTAAACTGCTATGAATCATAACATGAGTCAGCCACGGTCAGTGTGTCCAATCACAGTGCAGATATACTGGGAATGACCTTGCAGATATAAGCAAGGTTAGAATACGGGTGTCTCGGTGTAACTACTGTGGGCAATGCCTTGACAAAGTTGGCATGTGCCACTGACCATGACCACTAAGTTTACCAAGTACCTTAAATGGGTATGAATCATAACATGAGTCAGCCACGGTTAGAGTGTCTAATCACAGTGCAAATATACTGGGCATGACCATACAGGTTTAAACAAGGTAGAATACCGGTGGCTTGGTGTGTCTATTGTGTGCAATGCCTTGACAAAATTGGCATGTGCCACTGACCATGACCACAAAGTTTACCAAGTACCTTAAATGACTATGAATCATAACACGAGTCAGCCATGGTCAGAGTGTCCAATCACAGTGCAGATGTATTGGGCATGCCCTTGCATGTATAAACAAGGTAGAATACTGGTGGCTCGGTGTGGCTATTGTGCGCAGTGCCTTGACAAAGTTGGCATGTGCCACTGACCATGACCACACATGTATCCAAGTGACTTTTACTTCTATTGATCATAAAACGAGTCAGCCACGGTCAGAGTGTCCAATCAAAGTGCAGATGTACTAGGCATGACCTTCCAGGTATAAACAAGGTAGAATACTGGTGGCCCGGTGTGGCTATTGTGCGCAATGCCTTGACAAAGGTGGCATGTGCCACCGACCATGACCACAATGTTTACCAAGTGACTTTAACGTCTACGAATCAAAACACGAGTCTGCCACAGTCGGAGTATCCAATCACAATGTATATATACTGTGCATGATCTTGCGGGTATAAACAATGTAGAATACTGGTGGCTCAGTGTGGCTATTGTGCGCAATGCCTTGACAACGTTGGCAGGTGCCACTGACCATGACCACAAATGTATCCAAGTGACTTTTACTTCTATTGATCATAACACGAGTCAGCCACAGTCAGAGTGTCCAATCACAGTGCAATTGTTCTAGGCATGATCTTGCAGGTATAAACAAGGTAGAATAGTGGTGGCTCGGTGTGGCTATCGTGCGCAATTCCTTGACAAAGTTGGCATGTGCCACTGACCATGACCTCAAATGTATCCAAGTGACATTTACTTCTATTCATCATAACACGAATCAGCCACGGTCAGGGTGTCTAATCACAGTGCAGGTGTACTAGACATGATCTTGCAGGTATAAATAAGGTAGAATACTGGTGGCTTCGTGTGGCTATTGTGCGCAATACCTTGACGGAGTTGCCATGTGCCACTGACCATGACCACAAAGTTAACCAAGTGACTTTAACTTCTACGAATCGTGACACGAGTCAGCCACGGTCAGAGTGCCCAATCACAGCGTACATCTAATATGCATGACGTTGCAGGTATAAACAAGGTAAAAAACTGGTGACTTTGCATGGCTTTTGTGCGTAATACCTTAACAAAGTTGGCATGTGCCACTGACCATGACCACAAAGTTTACCAAGTACCTTAAACGGCTATGAATCATAACACGAGTCAGCCACGATCAGAGTGTCCAATCACAGTGTTAATATACTGGGCATGACATTACTGGTATAAACAAGGTAGAATACTGGTGGCTCGTTGTGGTTATTGTGCGCAATACCTTGAAAAGTTTGGCATTTGCCACTGACCATGACAACAAAGTTTACCAAGTGACTTAAAACGGCTATGAATCATAACACAAGTCAGCCACGGTCAGAGTGTCCAATCACAGTGTAGATATACTGGGCATGACCTTAAAGGTATAAACAATGTAGAATAATGGCAACTCGGTGTGGCTATTGTGCGCAATGCCTTGACAAAGTTGGCATGTGCCACCGACCATGACCACAAATGTATCCAAATGACCTTTACTTCTATTGATCATAACACGAGTCAGCCACAATCAGAGTGTCCAATCACAATGCCGATGCAATAGGCATGGCCTTGCAGGTATAAACAAGGTAGAATTGTGGTGGCCCGGTGTGGCTATTGTGCGCAGAGCCTTGACAAAGGTGGCATGTGCCACCGACCATAATCACAAAGTTTACCAAGTGACTTTAACTTCTACGAATCAAAACACGAGTCAGCCACAGTCAGAGTATCCAACCACAGTGCAGATATACTGGGCATGATCTTGCAGGTACAAACAAGGTAGAATACTGGTGGCTCGGTGTGGCTATTGTGCGCAATGCCTTGACAAAGTTGGCATGTGCCATTGACCATGACCACAAATGTATCCAAGTGACTTTTACTTCTATTGATCATAACACAAGTCAGCCACGGTCAGAGTGTCCAATCATAGTGCATATGTTATAGGAATGATCTTGCAGGTATAAACAAGGTAGAATACTGGTGGCTATGTGTGGCTATTGTGCGCAATTCCTTGACGAAGTTGGCATGTGCCACTGACCATGACCACAAATGTATCCAAGTGACTTTTACTTCTATCGATCATACCACGATTCAGCTACGGTCAGAGTGCCCAATCACAGTGCACATGAACTAGGCATGATCTTGCAGGTGCAAACAAGGTAGAATACTGGTGGCTCGAAGTGTCTATTGTGCGCAATGCCTTGACAAAGTTGGCAAGTGCCTCTGACCATGACGACAAATGTATCCAAGTGACTTTTTCTTCTATTGATCAGAACACGAGTCAGCCACGGTCAGAGTGTCCAATCACAGTGCAGATGTAATAAACATGATCTTTCAATTACAAACAAGTTAGAATACTGGTAGCTTGGGGTGGCTATTGTGTGCAATGCCTTGACAAAGTTGGCATGTGCCACTGACCATGACCACAATTGTATCCAAGTGACTTTTACTTCTATGAATCATAACACGCGTCAGCCACAATCAGAGTGTCCAATCACAGTGCAGATGTACTGAGCATGATCTTAGAGGTACAAAAAAGGTAGAATACTGGTGGCTAGTTGTGGCTATAATGCGCAATGCCTTGACAAAGTTGGCATGTGCCACTGACCATGACCATAACGTTTACCAAGTATCTTAAAGGGCTATGAATCATAACACGAGTCAGCCATGGTCACATTGTCCAATCACAATGTACATATAACATGCATGACCTTGCAGGTATAAACAAGGAAAAAACCCAGTGACTTGGCACGGATATTGTGCACAATGCCCTGACAAAGTTGGCATGTGACACTGACCATGACCACAAAGTTTACCAAGTACCTTAAATGGCTATAGATCATAACACGCGTCAGCCACGGTCAGAGTGTCAAATCACAGTGCAGATATACTGGGAATGACCTTGCAGGTATCAACAAGGTATACTACTGTTGGCTCCGTGTGGCTATTGTGCGCAATGCCTTGACAAAGTTGGCATGTGCCACTGACCATGACCACAAAGTTTACCAAGTGACTTTAACGTCTACGAATCGTAACACGAGTCAGCTACGGTCAAAGTGTCCAATTACAGTTCACATGTACTAGGCATGACCTTGCAGGAATAAACAAGGTTAAAACCCGTTGCCTTGGCACGACTATTGTGCGCAATGCATTGACAAAGTTGGCATGTGCCACTGACTATGACCAGAAAGTTTACCAAGTACCTTAAACAGCCATGAATCATAACATGAGTCAGCCATGGTCAGAGTGCCCAATCAGAGTGCAGATATACTAGGCATGTCCTTGCAGGTTTAAGCAAGGTAGAATACTGGTGGCCCGGTAGGGCTATTGTATGCAATGCCTTGACAAAGTTGGCATGTGCCACTGACCATGACCACAAATATATCCAAGTGACTTTTACTTCTATTGATCATAACAAGAGTCAGCCACAGTCAGAGTGACCAATCACAGTGAAGATGTACTAGGCATGATCGTGGAGGTACAAACAAGGTACAATACTGGTGGCTCACTGTGGCTATTGTGCGCAATGCCTTGATAAAGTTGGCATGTGCCACTGACCATGACCACAAAGTTTACCAAGTGACATTAACTTCTACGATCGTAACACGAGTCAGCCACGGTCAGACTGCCCAATCACAGTGTAGATGTGCTAGGCATGATCTTGTAGGTGCAAAAAATGTAGAATACTGGTGGCTCGGTGTGGCTATTGTGTGCAATGCATTGACAAAGTTGACATGTGCCACTGACCATGACCACAAAGTTTACCAAGTGACTTTAACTTCTACGAATTGTAACACGATTCAGCCACAGTCAGAGTATCCAATCACAGTGCAGATGTACTAGGCATGATCTTGCAGGTACAAACAAGGTAGAATACTGGTGGCTCGGTGTGGCTATTGTACGCAATGCCTTGACAAAGTTGGCATGTGCCACTGACCGAGACCACAAATGTATCCAAGTGACTTTTACTTCTATTGATCATACCACGAGTCCGCCATGGTCAGAGTGTCCAATCACAGTGCAGATGTACTAGGCATGATCTTGCAGGTGCAAAGAAGGTAGAATACTGGTGGCTCGGTGTGGCTATTGTACGCAATAGCCACACTGTGATTGGTCACTCTCACCGTGGCTGACTCGTGTTATGATGCATAGAAGTAAGTGTCACTTGGATATATTTGTGGTCATGGTCAGTGGCACATGCCAACTTTGTCAAGGCATTGCGCATAATAGCCACAACGAGCCTCCTGTATTCTACTTTGTTTATACATGTAAGGTCATGCCTAGTGTATCTGCACTGTGATTGGACACACTGGCCGTGGCTGACTCGTGTTATGATTCATAGCCGTTTAAGGTACTTGGTAAAGTATGTGGTCATGGTCAGTGGCACATGCCAACTTTGTCAAGGCATTGCGCACAATAGCCGTGCCAAGCCACCGGTTTTTTACCTTGTTTACACGTGGAAGGTCATGCATATTAGATGTTTTCTGTGATTGGGCACCTTGACAGTGGCTGACTCTTGTTACGATTCGTAGACGATAAAGTCACTTGGTAAACTTTGTAGTCATGGTCAGTGGCACATGCCAACTGTGTTCAGGCATTGCGCAGAATAGCCACACCAAGCCACCCATATTCTACCCTGTTTATACCTGTAAGGTCATGCCTAGTATATCTGCACTGTGATTGGACACTCTGACCGTGGCTGACTCGTGTTATGATTCATAGCCGTTTAAGGTACTTGGTAAACTTTGTGGTCATGGTCAGTGGCACATGCCAGCTTTGTCAAGGCATTGCGGACAATAGCTGTTGGGAAAATGCAAGCGTCATGGGAATCATCGACTGAAGCGGAGAGGAAGAGATGACAGTCTGGAATGCGGGGCCGCGGTCCGAGGGAGGAGGGCTGCGAATTAGGATCAGACAAGAACATGAGTGGGCGTGGTGCACATGCTCGAGCGCTGATGTAGGGATCAGTCACCATAACGATGAGAAGATAAGCTGAGCTTTAAGAAGCGGGGACAGTGCCGAGGCACGGGCCGCAAGGCTGAAGCGCCAAGGTACGGGCCGGCTGAATCCGTGTACCGCAGCATCGAAGCGCGGGCTGATCAACATGAGAGGAGATTACTGTGGAGATACAAGAACTGAAGGACGGTTGAAGGTGCTGCAACGTGAGGTTGCTTGTACCAAGGTCGGTTGCCTGTGCTTGCCACAGCGCTGGTGTGCGGGCTGGCATGACAATGCGGCCTAAGTACTTCAGTACATCTGAGTGGCCGCTGAAGAGTGAGATGATAAGCAGGATGATGAACAGCGACAAAGAGTTGTGGCGGGCCATAAGGCCGAGCCTGAGTAGGGGCAGGGCGAGAGCTCGGGCTGAGAAACGAAGCATGATAATTGATTGATAACTGAATGACCACAAAAGGGTAGCTCCTAATACACGAGGTACGCACATATATAGTAGCTTCTATTCTAGGTCTAAGCCTATGGCGGGCGGTACGCTAGTCGTAACCGTAGCCGCGCTGCTACTACTGCGGCTGACACCGATGACGGAGTTGCGGAGCGACTCCGCCTGAGTCCTTGAACAAGAGGCCGGGGTGTGGAGGCATTGATAGTGCCGGTGCCGGCTGGCTTCTCCAACGAATCAGAGCTGTCGGACGTCTTTGGCGCGTAGTGAAGACCGAGGCGCTCTTTTGTTGGTGGTGCTTTGGCGGGATGTGCGGAAGGTGGCAACCGTTGGCTCGGTTGCGCGGGAGTAGGTGTCGGCCATTGGGGAGCTGCCGTCTAGATTCCTCGCGGTACAGTGCTTGAGCCGAACCAGTGGAATATTCCGGAGGGTATTCCAGGATATGGGCTCCGAGGGGGCAATCCAGTACTAGGGAGTACTTCATAAAGAATTCTTTCGTTGGGTTGCAGAGTGCCTTGTACCCATTGATCTTTTTGCTGACAGGCCCCCTCAATGGTGCAAGGCACGACAATTATGGAGTTGCAAAGGAGTCGTTTTCTGAAGGCTGCAGTATTGATTTTGATGGACTTGGCAGGATGGCGAAGTGACTGGGGCAGTGAGGAGGAGGAGGCAGGAGTATAGAGGTGGAAAGGGATTAGGTTTGCATGATGCGCCATTGAGAAGAGATGTGTGGTTGGCTGCAGCGGGGATGTGGAGGGTGGAGTAGATGAGAGGGAGCACTTGTTGCTACCGTTGAACAAGAGTTTGGCTTGTGGAGGCGGATGTGGTGGCACATAGTTCTGCTGCTGTAGTTTGCAACTGTGGGATAGGCAGAGGTAGCCGGAGCAGATGCAGATGATACCTTGCTAATNCGGGTTGCAGAGTGCCTTGTACCCATTGATCTTTTTGCTGACAGGCCCCCTCAATGGTGCAAGGCACGACAATTATGGAGTTGCAAAGGAGTCGTTTTCTGAAGGCTGCAGTATTGATTTTGATGGACTTGGCAGGATGGCAAAGTGACTGGGGCAGTGAGGAGGAGGAGGCAGGAGTATAGAGGTGGAAAGGGATTAGGTTTGCGTGATGCGCCATTGAGAAGAGATGTGTGGTTGGCTGCAGCGGGGATGTGGAGGGTGGAGTAGATGAGAGGGAGCACTTGTTGCTACCGTTGAACAAGAGTTTGGCTTGTGGAGGCGGATGTGGTGGCACATAGTTCTGCTGCTGTAGTTTGCGACTGTGGGATAGGCAGAGGTAGCCGGAGCAGATGCAGATGATGCCTTGCAAATTTTATGGGATTGATGCCACTGGGTGTTGTACTGGTGGCTGCTTGCTGTCGTCTGGAGTCGTGGTGTTGATGGTGCCGAGTAACCAGGTACGTTTGTCTCATCGTGGAGGAGGGGTTGAGGTTTGCTGATTATGTTGTTTCAAGAGTACTGGGAAGCATTAAAAGGTGTGAGGCCAATTGAGAGGTCGACAAGCACCGCTGTTGAACAGTAGGAGGGATGCTGGTTCTGTTTGAGGGAAGGAGCCTGATGATGTGAGACGGTGGATGAAGTTGAGAAGTTTAGGCAAGCTGCCGTCGTTTGTCCAGGGTGAGTCTGTGCCTGTTGCTGGATGTTGTGCGGCTGTATGTGCCAGGATCCTCTGTTGCGAGGATGGCTGCATTGCGGATGCAAAGTCGACTGAGACCAGTGGACCAGATGACCTTGAAGGATGACTGGTTGTTGATGCTACAGAGGTGAGGTTCCTCTTGAGTTGCTGGAGTTTTTGCTTCTGTTGTTGGTAATACTGGTTGACAGGAGATGGAGTGAGAGCGTAGTCCCAAAGGGAGCTGTTGTTCATGTATGGTGTGAGCGTTGTTGCTGATGGTGATCGATGCTCCGTGCTGGAGGGAGATGTGGTAGGAACGGAGAAGTACCAGGTGCGTTGTGAAGGGTAGGAGCAATCAGAGGAACAAACACAACTGTTGTGCCGCATGGAAGGATCTGCTGTTGTGCTGGTATGTTTGGGGAAAGGATGTTGTTTTCGATTATGAGAAGGGAGCTGCTTCATGAAGGACCCATTGATGACGTTGAATCTACTGTTGTTGCTGCTGCTGCTGTTGCTGTGGTTGCTGGTGTGACTCTTGCTGCTGCTGCTGCAGGACAGGGTGAAACCATAGAGGAGAGTTCTTTCCTTTTGAAGATGATGTGGCACGTGATAGGTACATGCTTCTGAGAAGCTGTTGCTTGTGAAGGGAGAAAAGGGGCGGTCAAGGGGAGAGATCAGTCTGTCGCGCCGCAGGAGAGAGTGAGTTGTGGCTGATTCTGTTTGCTGCGGATGCAAATGTTGCTTCTTGCTGTGCTGATTCTGCTGCTGTTGTGGCTGCTGTGATGGTGTTGCGAGGATGATAGAGGGAGAGATTCGGCAGAGGGGACAGGTGGTTCTATCGCACCGGAGAGTTGATGTTAATTTGAACTGCTCGCGGTTGCACTGCTGCGGATGAGGAATGTACAGAGGAGGAGTAATGCCATGTTGCCAGGGAGGTAAGGCTGCTGAGCGAAGATGCAGTGCTGTTACTGTCGTTGTCGTGCCTACGCTGCACGGATGTGCGAGGAAGACGAGTACTGCGTGTGCGCTTTGGGACGGCGTTTCTGGCGTCAGGCATGTTGTGATGAAGAGGTAGCGAGTAGGGACATATTGAAGAATCTTTCAGCTCTGATACCATGTTGGGAAGATGCAAGCGTCATGGGAATCATCAACTGAAGCGAAGAGGAAGATATGACAGTCTGGAATGCGGGGCCGCGGTCCGAGGGACGAGCACTGCAAATTAGGATCAGACAGGAACATGAGTGGGCGCGGTGCACATGCACGAGCGCTGATGTAGGGATCATTCACCATAACAATGAGAAGATAAGGTGAGCTTGAAGAAGTGAGGGCAGTGCCGAGGCGCGGGCCGCGAGGCCGAAGCGCCAAGGCACGGGCCGGCAGAATCCATGTGCCGCAGCGTCAAAGCGTGGGCTGATGAACATGAGACGAGACTGCAGTGAAGATACAAGAACCGAAGGGCGGTTGAAGGTGCCGCAGCGTCAGGTTGCCAGTTCCAAGGGCGGTTGCCTGTGCTTGCCGCAGAGCTGCTGCGCGGGCCGGCACAACAATGTCGCCCAAGTACTTCTATGCATCTTTGTGGATGCTGAAGACTGAGATGATGAGCAGGATGATGAACACCAACAAAGAGTTGTGGTGGGCCATAAGGCCAAGCATGAATGATAACTGAATGACCACAAAAGGGTAGCTCCTAGTACATGAGGTACGAACATATATAGTACCTTCTATTCTAGGTCGGGCAGTACGCTAGTCATAACCGTAGCCGCCTTGCTGCTACTATGGCTGCCGTCGATGACGGAGTCGCAGAGCGACTCCGCCTAAGTCCTTGGATGAGAGGCCGGGGCATGGAGGCATTGGTAGTGCTGGCGCCGGCTGGCTTCTCCAACGGATCAGAGCCGTCGGACGTCTTTGGCGCGTAGTGAAGACCGAGGCGCTCTTTCGTTGGTGGTGAGCGGGCGGGATGTGCAGAAGGTGGCAACCGTTGGCTCGGTCGCGCAGGAGCAGGTGTCGGCCATTGGGGAGCTGCCGGCTGGATTCCTCGCGGTACAGTGCTTGAGCCGAACCAGTGGAATATTCTTGAGGATATTCCAGGATAAGGGCTCTGATGGGGCAATCCAGTACTAGAAGGTACTTCATAAAGAATTCTGTCGTCGGGTTGCGGAGTGCCTTGTACCCATTGATATTTTTGTTGACAAAAGCCTTGCCAAGCCACCAGTTTTTTACCTTGTTTATACCTGTAAGGTCATGCCTATAACATCTCAACTGTGATTGGGTACTCTGACCATGGCCGACTCGTGTTACGATTCGTAGAGGTTAAAGTCACTTGGTAAACTTTGTGGTCATGGTCAGTGGCACATGCCAACTTTGTCAAGGCATTGTGCACAATAGCCACACCGCGCCACCAGTAATCTAACTTATTTATACCGGCAAGGTCATGCCCAGTATATCTGCACTGTGATTGGATACTCTGACCCTGGCTGACTCGTGTTATGATTCATAGCCGTTTAAGGTACTTGGTAAACTTTGTGGTCATGGTCAGTGGCACATGCCAACTTTGTCGAGGCATTGCGCACAATAGCCGTGCCAAGCCACCAGTATTCTACCTTGTTTGTACCTGCAAGATCATGCCTAGTACATCTGCACTGTGATTGGACACTCTGACCGTGGCTGACTCGTGTTATGATTCATAGCCGTTTAAGGTACTTGGTAAACTTTGTGGTCATGGTCAGTGGCACATGCCACCTTTGTCAAGGCATTGCGCACAATAGCCGTGCCAAGCCACCAGTATTCTACCTTGTTTGTACCTGCAAGATCATGCCTAGTACATCTGCACTGTGATTGGACACTCTGACCGTGGCTGACTCGTGTTATGATTCATAGCCGTTTAAGGTACTTGGTAAACTTTGTGGTCATGGTCAGTGGCACATGCCACCTTTGTCAAGGCATTGCGCACAATAGCCGTGCCAAGCCACCAGTATTCTACCTTGTTTGTACCTGCAAGATCATGCCTAGTACATCTGCACTGTGATTGGACACTCTGACCGTGGCTGACTCGTGTTATGATTCATAGCCGTTTAAGGTACTTGGTAAACTTTGTGGTCATGGTCAGTGGCACATGCCACCTTTGTCAAGGCATTGCGCACAATAGCCGTGCCAAGCCACCAGTATTCTACCTTGTTTGTACCTGCAAGATCATGCCTAGTACATCTGCACTGTGATTGGACACTCTGACCGTGGCTGACTCGTGTTATGATTCATAGCCGTTTAAGGTACTTGGTAAACTTTGTGGTCATGGTCAGTGGCACATGCCAACTTTGTCAAGGCATTGCGCACAATAGTTACACCGAGCCACCAGTATTCTACCTTGTTCATACCTGCAAGGTCATGCCCAGTATATCTGCACTGTGATTGGATACTCTGACCCTGGCTGACTCGTGTTATGATTCATAGCCGTTTAAGGTACTTGGTAAACTTTGTGGTCATGGTCAGTGGCACATGCCAACTTTGTCGAGGCATTGCGCACAAAAGCCGTGCCAAGTCACCGGTTTTTTTCCTTGCTTATACCTGCAAGGTCATGCATATTAGATGTACGCTGTGATTGGACACTCTGTCCGTGGCTGACTCTTGTTATGATTTATAGCCGTTGATGATACTTGGTAAACTTTGTGGTCATGGTCAGTGGAACATGCCAACTTTGTCAAGGCATTGCGCACAATAGCCGTGTCAAGCACAAAGTGCAGATATACTGGGCATGACCTTGCAGGTATGAACAAGGTAGAATACTGGTGGCTCGGTGTAACTATAGTGCGCAATGCCTTGACAAAGTTGGCATGTGCCACTGACCATGACCACAAAGTTTACCAAGTACCTTAAACGGCTATGTTTCATAACACCAGTCACTCACGGTCAGAGTTTCTAATCACAGTGCAGATATACTAAGCATGACCTTTACAGGTATAAAGAAGGTAGAACAATAGTGGCTTGATATGGCTATTGTGTGCAATGCCTTGACAAAGTTGGCATGTGCCACTGACCATGTCCACAAATGTATCCAAGTGACTTTTACTTCTATTCATCATAACACGAGTCAGCCACAGTCAGAGTGTCCAATCACAGTGCAGATGTACTAGGCATGATCTTGCAGGTACAAACAAGGTAGAATACTGGTGGCT
>SZWC01002585.1:73401-91826 GCA_023375785.1 Penium margaritaceum | reverse complement strand
CTATTGTGCGCAATGCCTTGACAAAGTTGGCATGTGCCACTGACCATGACCACAAAGTTTACCAAGTACCTTAAACGGTTATGAATTATAACACGAGTCAGCCACGGTCAGAGTGTCTAATCACAGTACAGATATACTGGGCATGACATTTACAGGTATAAAGAAGGTCAAATACTGGTGGCTCGGTGTGGCTATTGTGTGCAATTCCTTGACAAGGTTTGCATGTACCACTGACCATGTCCACAAATGTATCCAAATGACTTTTACTAGTATTGATCATAACACGAGTCAGCCACAGTCCGAGTGTACAATCACAGTGCAGATGTAGTAAGCACGACCGTGCAGGTATAAACAAGGTAGAATACTGGTGGCTCGGTGTGGCTTTTGTGCGCAATGCCTTGACAAAGGTGGCATGTGCCACTTGTCAGGAATTTGGAGTGAAGCGAGACACGGAGCGGAAGCAACGTGGGAGGTGGCAAGTCGAAATGGAATGGAAGCGAACGAGAGAAAGAAATGATGATTGACTGAATGAAGGAAGCGAAGTACAAGAGGCATCAGAATACCTTTAATAGTGTTTGTCCCTAGGCCTAGCGGCTTGTCTGACTAACCTAAGGCGTGTACGCCTGCTAAGGTGGGCGGTGTGATGCATGTAGTTGCAACCACCGCGCTGCTGTGGTTGCTTCTGTTGTATGCGGAGTCACGTTGCGACTCTGCACGTTCTTAGTTGTGCAGCCCTTCTTGTGGAAGGGCTGCGGTCCATGGGACTTCCCAGCTGGGGAGGTCTGACGCACAACAGAGGGACCTGTCGCGTAGCTGGGACCGAGGCGCGCTCTTCGTTGGATATGGTTGGTCGTGGGTAGACCGTTTGGCAGATGGTCAGCGCGCGACGTCCGTTGGTGGAGCACGTGGGCTGGTTCGGTGGCCGGCTGCTGCTTCGAAAGAGGCTTGGTGGGTTTTACCGCCCAAGTCATTTGGTCGATGGCCGGAGATGAGCTCGTGCGAGACGTGGGCACACGAGTGAATTCCAGTTCCAGCTTTGGAGGTGGCAGGGGCAATGCGGTAACAAGAAGGGGTAGGAGGGAGAGTCCGGATGCGCCGTGTGGTTCTTGAAGATTATTCTGACAGCCCCCGGCAAGACCATACGGCGAGAAGGTGATGTCCCAGAGAAGATGATGCTGCTGTTGTTGTTGGTCGCCCACAAGGGAACAGGGGACATCCGCCACATATGCCTTGGGAGGACAGCGCCTTGGAGGCAGGAGTAGATGCTTGACAGTCGCCCGTACTGCGACAAGGCACAGACAGGACAGACTGGAAAAGAGAGGCAGAGGAAGGAGGTGCAGTTGGACAGAGGCGAAGAGGAACAGGAAGCCTGCAAAAAGGAGAGAGATGGGAAGAGTGAATCCTTGGGTCCATGGAGGAAGGGCAAGGATGTGGAAGGAGCTTGGAGTGCTGGGTTGGACGGCAGGAGGATGGACGGAGAGATGGAGAAGACTGTTGGTGGGAGCAAGAAGGATGCGCGGCATGGCTTTGGGAGAGGTGCTGTCAGAGCAGGGAGTTTGGAGGGCAGCAGGAAGAAGGAAGAGATCAAGGGATGTGGAAGTGAGGGTGAATGAGAGGAGTGTAGATTGGGACAGAGAACTGTTGAGTGCTGCCGGGATGAGAATGTTGCCGATGGGATTGGAGCCAGTAGAAGATGAAGGAGACATGGCTACTGGGGCAGGGATGGAGTTGGGAGCTAGAGCCGGTGATGGTAAGAGGGTAGGAAGGGAGAAGTCATGTTGAGAGGCACATGAGGCGAAAGTAGGAGTAGTTTCCGGTGTCAGGGCAGAGGTTGGCGAGGCGTTGAAGAAGTTAGGTGGAGACAGAAAAGGTGGAATGTGCAGCGAATGAGGTAGGAAGCCCGGGGGAACAGGGCAGTGAGGAAGAGGTGCACGTGGAGCTGGAGGTCCGGGAGGAGCTGGAGGAGGAGTTGGAGCCGTCGATGGAGCTGGAGGTGCCGGAGGAGCTGGAGGAGGAGGTGGAGGCGTCGGTGGGGTCGGAGGTGCTGTTGGGACGTTGGAGAAGGGAAGGTAGTCGAGGATGGAAGGTGAGCTGTAGTTGGGTGGAGGAGGAGGGCCGACGTCACGGCCCGCGTAGAAGTCCTGGAGCCAGTGGAAATGGCCTTCCAAGAAGAGAGCCATGGCTCTTCAGAAGGCAGCCCGGAAGGAGATGGATGTGAGGCCGGAAGCCGGACGGAGGCTATCAGAGCAGAGGCAATGTCGTCATGCGGACAGCCGCCCACAAGCGAGGGAAGGGGCACACAAATCAAAGCTTGAAGCGCTGAAGGGTGGGTGGGTAAGTGAAACAGGCTGTAGAATCGTGAAGGCTCGATACCATGTCAGGCATTTGGAGTGAAGCGAGACACGGAGCGGAAGCAACGTGGGCGGCAAGTCAAAATGGAACGGAAGCGAACGAGAGAAAGAAATGATGATTGACTGAATGAAGGAAGCGAAGTACAAGAGGCATCAGACTACCTGTAATAGTGTTTGCCCCTATGCCTAGCGGCTTGTCTGACTAAGCTAAGGCGTGTACGCCTGCTAAGGTGGGCGGTGTGACGCATGTAGCTGCAACCACCGCGCTGCTGTGGTCGCTTCTGTTGTATGCAGAGTCGCGTTGTGACTCTGCACGTTCTTAGTTGTGCAGACCTTCTTGTGGAAGGGCTGCGGTCCATGGGACTTCCGAGCTGGGGAGGTCCGACGCACGACAGAGGGACTTGTCGCGTAGCTGGGACCGAGGCACGCTCTTTGTTGGAGATGGTTGGTTGCGGGTTGACCGTTCGGCGGATGGTCAGCGCGCGACGTCCGTTGGTGGAGCACGTGGGCTGGTTTGGTGGCCAGCTGCTGCTTTGGAAGAGGCTTGGTCGGTTTTACCGCCAAAGCCATTTGGTCGATGGCCGGAGATGAGCTCGTGCGAGACGTGGGCAGACGAGTAATTTCCAGTTCCAGGTTCGGAGGTGGCAGGGGCAATGCGGAAACAAGAAGGGGTAGGAGGGAGAGTCCAGATGCACCGTGTGGTTCTTGAAGATTATTATGACACCACTGACCATGAACACAAAGTTTACCAAGTATAAATCATAACACGAGTCAGCGACGGTCAGAGTGTCCAATCATTATGCAGATGTACTAGGCATGATCTTGCAGGTATAAACAAGGTAGAATACTGGTGTCTCGGTATGGCTATTGTGCGCAATGCCTTGACAAATTTGTCATGTGCCACTGACCATGACCACAAAGTTTACCAAGTGACTTTAACTTCTACGAATCGTAACACGAGTCAGCCACGGTCAGGGTGTCCAATCACAGCGCACATCTAATATGCATGACCTTGCAGGTATAATCAAGGTAAAAAACCGGTGTGTTACCCCTTTTTTTGCCGCGCTCGTCGTAGTTCCGCGATGTCACTTCACTTCCACGCCTTCCATGTTGTCCTCCGCAAATCTCCTCTTTTCGCACCCCATAAGACTTCATTCCACATTCCCCCTGACACATTGGCACCTTTGATCACTCACACATGGTCTTTCCTCCCATCACCTCACCCCTCTGACATGGCAATTCCGCGGAACTCCATCACCCCCTCCTGGAACACCCCTATTCCACGGATTTGGCTTCCCCATAATGTCCCTGACATGGCAATTCCGCGGGTACACACATGGCCCACTTTGGCAGCCCCTCTTCCGCGGATTTGGCTTCCCCCTGGTGTCTCTAACATGGGAATTCCGCGGATACACACATGGCCCACTTTTGCAGTCCCCTTTCCGCGGATTTGGCACCCTCTACACCCATAAAACAGGCCCATTCCGCAGTCCCACCCCGTAGTCACTTTGGCAACACCCTTATTGCGGATTCCATCACTCCGCTAAAGCATAGAACATGGCAAATCCACGGAACCAAGACATAGACACAGAAATCACGCGGCGGAGGCCCAATACGCTTCCTTCCGCTCTCTTGAGAGTTGTCCAAGGGCCACCCATTCACTTCCGCGGTCACTTGGGCACTCTTCCGCGCTCTTCACTTGTGTCAGGCCAGTCTTGTGAGTGGTCCCGCGGAACACCTCTTGTCATCTTCGGAGTCCTCAGATTCACTTGCGGATTCCATGGTGACAGAGTGCTGAGATGAAGGAGAGAGTGAGGCAAGGTTGTGAGGCAATAAGCTTGATTAACTCATGTCAACTGAACACAAGTCCACAAGCCCGAATCCCAAGTCCGAATCACACATTCCAAACTGATGGAACTAAGCCCATTATATTGTCCGCTACACCCTTCCCCGCCGCGCCGCGGCCCCTATGCATTCACACCCACTACCACCACTACTTTATTCCCATCCGCGAAGCAAGTGCCACCATTGCTTCCTCCTTGCTCGTCGCACCGCCTCCCGCCACTTCTTGGTCTTTGCGCCTTGTGGTTCCCGCCATTCTTGGTCCGGTTGTCTTCCCGCGTCTTGTACAACACTTCCGCACCTTGTGTGACCCCTTCTTTTGTCCGCACCACTTGTGCCTCTTGTTCCGCCCTCACACGCCTCTCCTCCAAACATCAAATCCGCGGATACACTTGGAGGCCTCTTTCCGTGCCCCTCTTTCCCACACAGGTGACCCCAACACCATCAGAAATGTGGCAAACCCGTGGGTCAACACTATGGCAACTTTCCGCCTCTTCCGAGGCACTGTAACTTGCCTCTCTGTTGTTACTGGCAAGGCAATTCCGCGGGTTAGGCACCCAGCACCATTCCGCAGCACTTCCTTCTCACCTTAGCCACAAAACACCTTCCCAAACATGCCCATTCTGCTCCTGACCATCATGGCACTTTCTCGCGCCCTCCGCGCACCCAAAACTTGCTCTGATAGCCTCCCAAACAACCCAAATCCGCGGCTGAACCTTGCACCATGTTTTGAGGCCTTCCGCGGGCCCCAAAGTCGCCCAACTTCCCCTCCCAAGTTGCCTAATCCGCAGACACACCCCCTGCCCTCGTTTTGCCTCTTCCGCGGAACCCCAAATATGAAGCCATTGTTAATGAACAGCCAATTCCGCGGGTCTACCACCAGGCACAATTCCAGCCTTCCCCACACCCACAAACAGCCCAACATAAGCCAGGAAAGATGCCCATTCCGCCCCTCCACCATGAGGATCAACTGTGGTTCTCTCCCTTTGCCCAAAGACCACCCCTCACTCGCCTCAACTCCATCGCGGAAGTCCATGACTCGGTCTCCCTCGCGGTATATTTGCGTGTGCGGCAGATTTCATGTAAACACATGTAGGTGCGTGTAGGTGTGTGTAAGTGCGTGTAGGTACGTGTAGATGCATGTAAGTATGGGTAAGCTTGTGTAAGTGAATGTAAGTTCGTGTAAGGATGTGTAAGTGAGTGTAAGTGTGTGTAAGTGTGTGTAAGTGTGTGTAAGTGCATATAAGTGCGTGTAAGTGCGTGTAAGTGCGTGTAAGTGTGTGTGAGTGTGTGTAAGTGTGTGTAAGTGTGTGTAAGTGTGTGTAAGTGCATATAAGTGCGTGTAAGTGCGTGTAAGTGCGTGTAAGTGCGTGTAAGTGTGTGTGAGTGCGTGTAAGTGCGTGTTAGTGTGTGTGAGTGTGTGTAAGAGTGTGTAAGTGCATGTAAGTGTGTGTAAGTGTGGTTTACGTTTGTGTAAGTGAGTGTAAGTACGTGTAAGTACGTGTAAACTTGTATAAATGTGTGTAAGTACGTGTAAGTGCTAAAAGTGCGTATAAGTGCGTGTTAGTGCGTATAAGTGTGTATAAGTGTGTGTAAGTGTAGTTTAAGTTCGTGTAAGTGCGTGTAAGTCCGTGTAAGTGTGTGTAAGTGCGTGTAAGTACGTGTAAGTACGTGTAAGTGCGTGGAAGTGCAAGTAAGTGTGTGAAAGTATGTGTAAGTGCATGTAAGTGTGTGTAAGTGCGTGTAAGTCCGTGTAAGTGTGTGTAAGTGCGTGTAAGTACGTGTAAGTACGTGTAAGTGCGTGGAAGTGCAAGTAAGTGTGTGAAAGTATGTGTAAGTGCATGTAAGCACATGTGAGTGTGTGTAAGTGTGTGTAAGTGAGTGTAAGTGGGTGTAAGTCGAGTAAGTGCAGGTAAGTGCGTATAAGTACGTGCAAGTGTGCGTAAGTGCGTGTAAGTGCTTGTTAGTGCGTATAAGTGCGTGTAAGAGCATGTAAGTGCGTGTAAGTACGTGTAAGTTTGTATAAGTGTGTGTAAGTGTGTGTTAAGTGCGTATAAGTGCATGCAACTGTGTGTAAGTGCGAATAAGTGCGGTTTACGTTCGTGTAAGTGTGTGTAAGTGTGTGTAAGTGCGTGTAAGTGCGTCTAAGTGCATGTAAGTACGTATACGTGCAGTTTAAGTGGGTGTAATTTTGTGTAAGCTCGTGTAAGTGTGTGTAAGAGTGTATAAGTGCATGTAAGTACGTGTAAGCATGTGCAAGTGTGTGTAAGTCCGTGTAAGTGCGTGTAAGTGCGTGTACGTACGTGCAAGTGCGTGTAAGTGTATGTTAGTGCATATAAGTGTCTATAAGTGCGTGTAAGTACGTGTAAGTGCATGTAAGTGCGTATAAGTGCGTGTAAGTACGTGTAAGTGCATGTAAGTGCGTATAAGTGCGTGTAAGTGCGTGTAAGTACGGATACATACGTGTAATTGCGTGTAAGTTTGTGTAAGTGCCTGTAAGTGCGTATAAGTGTGTGTAAGTGTGTGAAAGTGCATGTGAGTGCGTGTGAGTACGTGTGAGTACTCGTAAGTATGTGTAAGTACGTGTAAGTGCGTGTAAGTGCGTGTAAGTACGTATCAGTGCATGTAAGTGCATGTAAGTGCGTGTAAGTACGTGTAAGTGCGTGTAAGTACGTGTAAGTGCGTGTAAGTACGTGTAAGTGCCTGTAAGTGCATGTAATTGCGTGTACTTGTGGTTTAAGTATGTGTAAGTTCATGTAAGTGCATGTAGGTGCGTACATTGATGTTGAAGTGCGTGTAAGTGTGTGTAAGTGCGTGTAAGTAAGTGTAAGTGTGTGTAAGTGCGTGTAAGTGCGTGTAAGCGTGTGTAAGTGCGTGTAAGTGCGTTTAGTGCATGTAAAAGGGTGTAAGTGCGTATAAGTGTGTGTCATTGCGTGTAAGTGCATGTAAGTGCATGTAAGTGCATGTGAGTGTGTCTAAGTGTGTATAAGTGCATGTAAGTGCGTATAAGTGTGTGTAAGTACGTGTAAGTGCATGTAAGTGTGTGTAAGTGCATATAAGTACGTGTAAGTGCGTGTAAGTGCGTGTAAGTGCATGTAAATACGTATAAGTACGTGTAAGTGTGTGTAAGTGTGTGTAAGTTTGTGTCACAAATGGTCGCCAAACAACCATAACACGAGATGTGCGTGTGTGTATAAGTGTGTGTAAGTACGTATAAGTACGTGAGAATGCGTGTGTGTGCGTGTGAGTGCGTATGAGTGTGTGTAAGTATGTGTAAGTGCGTATAAGTGTGAAAACATGCGTATAAGTGCGTGTCAGTGTGTGTAGGTATGCGTAAGTACGTGTAAGTGTGTGTAAGTGTGTGTAAGTTTGTGTAAGTGTGTGTAAATGTGTGTAAGTCCGTGTAAGTATGTGTAAGCATGTGTAAGATCATGTAAGAACGTGTAAGAGCGTATAGGTGCATGTAAGTACGTGTAAGTGCATGTAAGTGCGTGTAAGTACGTGTAAGTGCGTATAAGTGCGTATACGTACGTGTAAGTGCGTGTAAGTTTGTGTAAGTGCATGTAAGTGCGTGAAAGTGTGTGTAAGTGCGTGTAAGTGCAAGAAAGTGTGTGTAAGTGCATGTAAGTGTAAGTTCGTGTAAGTATGTGTAAGTTTGTGTAAGTACATGTAAGTTCTTGTGAGTGCGTGTAAGTACGTGTAAGTGTGTATAAGTGCGTGTAAGTGTGTGTAAGTGTGTGTAAGTACGTGTAAGTGCGTGTAAGTGCGTGTAAGTACGTGTAAGTACGTGTAAGTGAAAGTAAGTGCGTTTAAGTGCATATAAGTGCATGTAAGTGCGTGTAAGTACGTGTAAATGTGTGTAAGTGCATGTAAGTGTATGTGAGTGCGTGTAAGTGCGTGTAAGTGCGTATAAGTGCGTGTAAGTATGTGTAAGTGCGTGTAAGTGTGTGTAAGTGTGTGTAAGTACATGTAAGTGTGTGTAAGTGCGTGTAAGTACGTGTAAGTTTGTGTAAGTGAATGTAAGTTTGTGTAAGTGCGTGTAAGTGCATGTTAGTACATGTAATTGCATGTAAGTGCGAGTAAGTGCGTGTAAGTACGTGTAAGTATGTGTAAGTGCATGAAAGTGCGTGTAAGTGTGTATAAGTGCGTGTAAGTTTGTGTTAGTGCGTGTGAGTGCGTGTAAGAGTGTGTAAGTGCATGTAAGTGCGTGTAAGTACGGTTTCAGTTTGTGTAAGTGAGTGTAAGTGCGTGTAATTACGTGTAAGTTGTGTAAGTGCGTGTAAGTGTGTGTAAGTACTACAAGTGTGTGTAAGTGCGTGTAAGTGTGTGTAAGTGCGTGTAAGTGCAGTTTAAGTTTGTGTGAGAGCTTCTAAGTACGTGTAAGTGCATGTAAGAATGTGTAAGTGCGTGTAAGTGCATGTAAGTACGTGTAAATGCACTTTAAGTGGATATAATTTTGTGTAAGTTCGTGTAAGTGCGTGTAAGTATGTGTAAGTGTGTGTAAGTGTGTATAAGTGCGTGTAAGTGTGTGTAAGTGCGTGTAAGTGCATATAAGTGCGTATAAGTGTGTGCAAGTGCCTGTAAGTGCGTATAAGTGTGTATAAGTGCGTGTAAGTGTGTGTAAGTGCGTGTAAGTGCATATAAGTGCGTATAAGTGTGTGCAAGTGCCTGTAAGTGCGTATAAGTGTGTGTAAGTGCGTGTAAGTGCAATTCAAGTTTGTATAAGTACATGTAAGTGTGTGTAAGTAATTGTAAGTGTGTGTAAGTGCATGTAAGTGCGTGTACGTACGTGTAAGTACGTGTAAGTACGTGTCAGTGCAAGTAAGTGCATGTAAGCACATGTAAGTGTGTGTAAGTGTGTGTAAGTGCGTGTAAGTGGGTGTAAGTGCGTGTAAGTGCAAGTAAGTGCGTGTAAGTACGTGTAAGTGCATGTAAGCACATGTAAGTGTGTGTAAGTGTGTGTAAGTGCGTGTAAGTGGGTGTAAGTGCGTGTAAGTGCAAGTAAGTGCGTGTAAGTACGTGTAAGTGCATGTAAGTGCGTGTAAGTATGTGTAAGTACGTGTTAGTATGTGAAAGTGCGTGTAAGTGCGTATAAGTATGTGTAAGTTCGTGTAAGTGTGTGTAAGTGCATGAAAGTGCATGTAAGTACGTGTAAGTGCGTGTAAGTGCATGTAAGTGCATCCAAGTACGTGTACGTGCGTGTAAGTGCAGTTTAAGTGTATGTAGTTTTGTGTAAGTTCGCGTAAGTGCGTGTAAGTTCGTGTAAGTGCGTGTAAGTGCGTGTAAGTGTGTATAAGTGTGTGTAAGTGCGTGTAAGTACGTGCAAGTGCGTGTAAGTGCGTGTTAGTGCATGTAAGTATCTGTACGTACGTGTAAGTGTGTGTAAGTGCATGTAAGTGCGTGTAAGTGCGTTTAGGTGCGTGTAGGTGCCTGTAAGTGCATGTAAGTGCGTATAAGTGCGTGTAAGTGCGTGTAAGTGCGTGTAAGTGCATATAAGTGTGGATAAGTGTGGTTTAAGTATATGTAAGTTCATATAAGTGCGTATAAGTGCGTGTAAGTGCGTGTAAGTGCGTATAACTAAGTGTAAGTGCATGTAAGTGTGTGTAAGTTTGTGCAAGTGTGTGTAAGTACGTGTTTGTGCATATAAAAGCATGTAAGTGCGTGTAAGTGCGTGTAAGTGCATGTAAGTGCGTGTAAGTGTATGTAAGTGCATGTAAGTTTGTGTAAGTATGAGTAAGTATGTATAAGTGTGTGTAAGTGTGTGTAAGTGCGTGTTAGTGCGTGTAAGTCTGTATACGTACGTGTAAGTGTGTATACGTGCGTGTAAGTGTGTGCCAGTGTGTGTAAGTGCATATACGTACGTGTAAGTACGTGTAAGTGCGTGTGAGTGCGTGTGAGTGCGTGTGAGTGCGTGTAAGTACGTGTAAGTACGTGTATGTGCATTTAATTGTTTGTAAGTGCGTGTCAGTACGTGTAAGTGCGTGTACGTGCGTGTAAGTGCGTGCAAGTGCATGTAAGTTTAGGGTTTAGGGTTTAGGATTTAGGGTGTAAGTGCGTGTAAGTGCGTAAAAGTATGCATAAGTTCGTGTAAGTGCATGTAAGTTCCTGTGCGTGTGTGTAAGTGCGTGTAAGTGTGTGCAAGTGATTGTAAGTACGTATAAGTGTGTGTAAGTGCATGTAAGTACGTGTAAGTACGTGTAAATACAAGTAAGTACGTGCAAGTGTGTATACATGTGTGTAAGTGTGTGTAAGTACATGTAAGTGAGTGTAAGTGCCTGTTAGTATGTGTACGTACGTGTAAGTGCGTGTAAGTGCGTGTAAGTGCGTGCAAGTGCATGTAAGTTTAGGGTTTAGGGTTTAGGATTTAGGGTGTAAGTGCGTGTAAGTGCGTAAAAGTATGCATAAGTTCGTGTAAGTGCATGTAAGTTCCTGTGCGTGTGTGTAAGTGCGTGTAAGTGTGTGCAAGTGATTGTAAGTACGTATAAGTGTGTGTAAGTGCATGTAAGTACGTGTAAGTACGTGTAAATACAAGTAAGTACGTGCAAGTGTGTATACATGTGTGTAAGTGTGTGTAAGTACATGTAAGTGAGTGTAAGTGCCTGTTAGTATGTGTACGTACGTGTAAGTGCGTGTAAGTGCGTGTAAGTGCGTGTAAGTACCTGCAAGTACGTGTCAGTACGTGTAAGTATGGGTGAGTACGTGAAAGTTTGTGTAAGTGATTGTCAGTTCGTGTAAATGTGTGTAAGTGCGTGTAACTGTGTGTAAGTACGTGTAAGTGTGTGTAAGTACGTATAAGTGCGTGTAAGTGCGTATAAGTGTGTATAAATGTGTCTAAGTGCATGTAAGAACGTGTAAGTACGTGTAAGTTTGTGTAAGTGAATGTAAGTTTGTGTAAGTGTGTATAAGTGCATGTAAGTGTGTGTAAGTGTGTGTAAATGCGTTTAAGTATGTGTAAGTACGTGTAAGTGCATATAAGTTTGTGTAAGTGCGTGAAAGTGTGTGTACCTGTGTGTAAGTACATGTTGGTGTGTGTGAGTGCGTATAAGAGCGTGGAAGGGCATACAAGTGCGTGTAAGTGCGGTTTACGTTCGGGTAGGTGAGTGTAAGTGCATGTAAGTACGTGTAAGTTCGTGTAAGTGCGTGTAAGTGCGTGCAAGTGCTAAAAGTGTGTGTCAGTGCATGTAAGTGCGTGTAAGTACGTGTATGTTCTGTTTCAGTTCGTGTAGGTGCGTGTAAGTGTGTGTAAGTTTGTGTAAGTGCGTAGAAGTATGTGTAAGTACGTGTAAGTTGGTGTAAGTGCGTACAAGTGCGTATAAGTGCATGTAAGTGCGTATAAGTGCGTATAAGTGCATGCAAGTGCGTGTAAGTGTTTGTAAGTAAGTGTAAGTGCATGTAAGTGCATGTAAGTGTGTGTAAGTGCGTGTAAGTACGTGTAAGTGCATGTAAGTGCGTGTAAGTGTGTGTTAGTGCGTGTAAGTGCGTATAAGTGCGTGTAAGTGCGTGTTAGTGTGTTGAAGTACGTGTAAGTGCGTGTAAGTATCTGTAAGTGCGTGTGAGTGTGAGTGAGTACGTGTGAGTGTGTGTAAGTGTGTGAGTGTGTGTAAGTATGTATAAGTGCGTGTACGTGTGTGTAAGCGTGTGTACGTGCGTGTCTGTATGTGTAAGTGCGTATACATGCGTGTAAGTGTGTGTAAGTGTGTGCAAGTTTGTGTAAGTGTGTGTAAATGCATCTAAGTGTGTGTAAGTGTGTGTAAGTGCGTGTTAGTGCGTGTCAGTGCGTGTAAGTTCGTGTAAGTGCGTGTAAGTACGTGTAAGTTTGTGTAAGTGTGTGTAAGTGCGTGTTAGTGCGTGTCAGTGCGTGTAAGTTCGTGTAAGTGCGTGTAAGTACGTGTAAGTTTGTGTAAGTGCGTGTAAGTACGTGTAAATGCATGTAAGTGTGTGTAAGTGCATATAGGTACGTGTAAGTTTGTGTAAGTGCATGTAAGTTCCTGTGAGTGTGTGTGAGTGTGTGTAAGTGCATGTAAGTGCGTGTAAGTGTGTGTGAGTGTGTGTAAGTGCTTGCAAGTGCGTGCAAGTGTGTGTAAGTGCATGTAAGTACGTGTTAGAGCGTGTAAGTGCGTGTAAGTGTGTGTAAGTGCGTGTATGTGCGTATAAGTACCTGTAAATACGTGTAAGTACGTGTAAGTTTGTGTAAGTGACTGTCAGTCCGTGTAAGTACGTATACGTGCGTATAAGTGCGTGTAAGTGCATGTAAGTACGTGTAAGTGTGTATCGGTGTGTGTAAATGCGTGTAAGTGTGTGTAAGTACGTGTAAGTGCGTATGAGTACGTGTAAGTTTGTGTAAGTGAATGTAAGTTTGTGTAAGTGCGTGTAAGTGCGTGTAAGTACGTGTAAGTGTGTATGAGTACGTGTAAGTTTGTGTAAGTGAATGTAAGTTTGTGTAAGTGCGTGTAAGTGCGTGTAAGTGCGTGTACGTGTGTGTAAATGCGTGTAAGTGCGTTTAAGTACGTGTAAGTGCATATAAGTACGTGTAAGTGCGTGAAAGTGCGTGTACCTGTGTGTAAGTGCGTGTTAGTACGTGTGAGTGGGTATATGAGCATGTAAGGGCATACAAGTGCGTGTAAGTGCGGTTTACGTTCGTGTAGATGAGTGTACGTGCGTGTAAGTACAAGTAAGTTTGTATAAGTGTGTGTAAGTGCGTGTAAGTGCTAAAAGTGTGTGTTAGTGTGTGTAAGTGCGTGTAAGTAACTATAATTGCTGTTTCAGTTCATATAAGTGCATGTAAGTGTGTGTAAATTTTTGTGTAAGTGCGTATAAGTAGGTGTAAGTACGTGTAAGTGGGTGTAAGTGCGTATGAGTGCGTATAAGTGCATGTAAGTGCGTAAAAGTGCGTATAAGTGCATGCAAGTGCGTGTATGTGTGTGTTAGTGTGTGTAAGTGCATGTAAGTGCATGTAAGTGTGTGTTAGTGCGTGTAAGTACGTTAAGTGCGTGTAAGTGCGTGTAAGTGTGTGGAAGTATGTGTAAGTGCGTGTAAGTACGTGTAAGTGCGTGTGAGTGCATGTGAGTGGGTGTAAGTATGTATAAGTGCGTGTACGTGTGTGTAAGTATTTTTGAGTGCGAGTCAGTGCGTGTAAGTGTGTATACATGTGTGTAAGTGCGTGTAAGTGTGTGTAAGTTTGTGTAAGTGTATGTAAATACATATAAGTGTGTATAAGTGCGTGTAAGTGCGTGTAAGTGTGTATACATGTGTGTAAGTGCGTGTAAGTGTGTGTAAGTTTGTGTAAGTGTATGTAAATACATATAAGTGTGTATAAGTGCGTGTAAGTGCGTGTTAGTGCGTGTAAGTGCGTAAAAGTACGTGTAAGTTCGTGTAAGTTCGTGTAAGTGCGTGTAAGTGCGTGTAAGTTCATGTAAGTGCGTGTAAGTGCATGTAAGTGCATGTAAGTGTGTGAAAGTGCGTGTAAGTGCGTGTAAGTGCAATAAAGTGCAAGAAAGTGCATATAAGTGCGTGTAAGTGTGTGTAAGTGCGTATAGGTATGTGTAAGTTTGTGTAAGTGCATGTAAGTTCCTGTGAGTGTGTGTAAGTGCGTGTAAGTACGTGTAAGTGTGTGTGAGTGTGTGTAAGTGCATGTAAGTACGTGTAAGTACGTGTAAGTGCAAGTAAGTGCGTGTAAGTGCATGTAAGTGCGTGTAAGTGCATATAAGCATGTGTAAGTGCGTGTAAGTGCGTGTAAGTACGTGTAAGTACGTGTAAGTACGTGTAACTTTGTGTAAGTTACTGTCAGTTCGTGTAAGTGCGTATACGTGCGTGTAAGTGTGTGTAAGTGCGTGTAAGTGCGTGTAAGTAAGTATAAGTGTGTGTAAATGCGTAGAAGTGTGTGTAAGTGCGTGTAAGTACGTGTAAGTATGTGTAAGTTTGTGTAAGTGAATGTAAGTTCGTGTAAGTGCGTGTGAGTGCATGTAAGTGCGTGTAAGTGCGTGTAAGTGCGTGTAAGTGAGTTTAAGTGCGTGTAAGTGTGTGTAAATACGTGTAAGTGTGTATAAGTGCGTGTAAGTGCGTGAAAGTGCGTTTACATGTGTGAAAGTGCGTGTTAGTGTGTGTGAGTGTATGTAAGAGCGGGTAAGGGCATACAAGTGCGTGTAAGTGCGGTTTACGTTCGTGTAAGTGAGTGTAAGTGCGTGTAAGAACCTGTAAGTTCATGTAAGTGTGTGTAAGTGCGTGTAAGTGCTACAAGTACATGTCAGTACGTGTAAGTGCGTGTAAGTACGTGTAAGTGCAGTTTAAGTTTGTGTAAGTACGTGTAAGTGCGTGTAAGTACGTGTAAGTTCGTGTAAGTGCGTGTAAATGTGTATAAGTGCGTGTAAGTACGTATAAGTGTGTATACGTGCATGCAAGTGTGTGTAAGTGCATACAAGTTCGTGTTAGGGCATGTAAGTGTGTGTAAGTGCGTGTAAGTGTATGTAAGTGCGTGTAAGTACGTATAAGTGTGTGTAGGTGCGCGTAAGTGCGTGTAAGTGCGTATAAGTGTGTGTAAGTGTGTTCAAGTGTGTGTAAGTGCGTGTAAGTGCGTCTAAGTGCGTATAAGTGTGTATAAGTGCGTGTAAGTGCGTGTAAGTGTGTGTAAGTGCGTATATGAGTGTATAAGTGTGTGCAAGTGCATATAAGTGCATGTAATTATGGTATAAGTACGTGTAAGTGCGTGTTAGTGCGTATACATATATGTAAGTGTGTGTAAGTGTGTATAAGTACGTATAAGTACGTATACGTACGTATAAGTGCGTGTAAGTATGTGTAAGTGCGTGTAAGTACGTCTTAGTGTGTATAAGTGTACGTAAAAGCGTGTAAGTATGTGTAAGTGTGTGTTAGTGCGTAGAAGTGCATGTAAGTGCTTGTAAGTGCATGTAAGTGCGTGTAAGTGCATGTAAGTGCGTGTAAGTGTGTGTAAGTATGTATAAGTGTGTGTAAGTGTGTGTAAGTGAGTGTAAGTACGTGTAAGTGCGTGTAAGTACGTGTAAGTTTCTATAGGTGCATGTAAGTGCTTGTAAGTGTATGCAAGTGCGTGTAAGTGTGTGTAATGGCGTGTAAGTGCGTTTTAAGTTCGTGTAAGTGCGTGTAAGTGCGTGTAAGTGTGTGTAAGTGTGTATAAGTGCGTGTAAGTACGTGTAAGTGCAGTTTAAGTCCGTGTAAGTACGTGTAAGTACGTGCAAATACATGTAAGTATGTGTAAGTGCGTGTAAGTGTGTGTAAGTGTGTATAAGTGCGTGTAAGTACGTGTAAGTGCAGTTTAAGTCCGTGTAAGTACGTGTAAGTACGTGCAAATACATGTAAGTATGTGTAAGTGCGTGTAAGTGTGTGTAAGTGCACTTTAAGTGGGTGTTATTTTGTGTAAGTTTGTATAAGTGTGTGTAAGTACGTGTAAGTTTGTGTAAGTACGTGTAAGTGCGTAGAAGTGTGTGTAAGTGCGTGTAAGTGCGTATAAGTGGGTATAAGTGTGTGCAAGTGCGTATAAGTACGTGTAAGTACGTGTAAGTGTGTGTAAGTACGTGTAAGTGTGTGTACGTGTGTATAAGTGTGTGTAAGTGCATGTAAGTGCGTGTAAGTGTGTATATGTGCGTCTAAGTACGTGTAAGTGCATGTAAGTGCATGTAAGTGCATGTAAGTGGGTGTAAGTGCGTGTAAGTACGTGTAAGTGTGTGTAAGTGCGTATAAGTGCGTGTAAGTGCGTATACGTGCGTGTAAGTGTGTGTTAGTACGTGTAAGTGTGTGTAAAAATGTGTAAGTGCGTGTAAGTGCATGTAAGTGCGTGTAAGTGCATGTAAGTGCATGTAAGTACATGTAAGTGCGTGTACGTATGTGTAAGTGTGTGTAAGTGCGTGTAAGTGCGTCTAAGTGCGTGTAAGTATGAGTAAGTGCGTGTAAGTGCGTGTACGTGCTTGTAAGTACGTGTAAGTTTGTGTAACTGTGTATAGGTACATGTAAGTGGGTATAAGTGTATGTAAGTGCGTGTAAGTGTTGTTTAAGTTCGTGTAAGTAAGTGTAGGTGCGTGTAAGTTTGTGTAAGTACGTGTAAGTGCGTCTAAGTGTGTGTTAGTGCGTGTAAGTAAAGTTTAAGTGGGCGTAATTTCGTGTAAGTTTGTCTAAGTGCGTGTAAGTGAGTGTAAGTACGACTAGGTGTGCGTAAGTGCGCGTAAGTGCGTGTAAGTGCGTGTGAGTACGTGTAAGTGCCTACAAGAGCATGTTAGTGTGTGTATGTCTGTGTAAGTACATGTAAGTGTGTGTAAGTGCGGTTTAAGTTTGTGTAAGTGAGTGTAAGTACGACTAGGTGTGCGTAAGTGCGCGTAAGTGCGTGTAAGTGCGTGCGAGTACGTGTAAGTGCCTACAAGAGCGTGTTAGTGTGTGTATGTCTGTGTAAGTACATGTAAGTGTGTGTAAGTGCGTATAAGTGCGCGTAAGTGCGTGTAAGTGCGTGTAAGTGCGTCTAAGTGCGTGTGAGTACGTGTAAGTGCCTACAAGAGCATGTTAGTGTGTGTATGTCTGTGTAAGTGCATGTAAGTGTGTGTAAGTGCGTGTAAGTGCGTGTAGGTACGTGTAGGTGTGTGTAAGTGGGTGTCGGTACATGTAAATGCGTGTAAGTATGGGTAAGTTTGTGTAAGTGAATGTAAGTTCGTGTAAGGGCATGTAAGTACGTGTAAGTGTGTATAAGTGCGTGTAAGTGCATGTAAGTGCATGTAAGTGCGTGTAAGTGCATATAAGTGCGCGTAAGTGCGTGTAAGTGTGTATAAGTGTGTGTGAGTGCGTGTAAGTGCGTGTTAGTGCATGTGAGTGTGTGTAAGAGCGTGTAAGTGCATGTAAGTGTATCTAAGTGCGGTTTAAGTTTGTGTAAGTGAGTGTAAGTACGTGTAAGTACGTGTAAGTTTGTGTAAATGTGTGTAAGTACGTCTAGGTGCTAAAAGTGCGTGTAAGTGCGTGTAAGTGCGTATAAGTGCATGTAAGTGCAGTTTAAGTTTGTGTAAGTGCGTGTAAGTGCGTGTAAGTGTGTGTAAGTGCGAGTAAGTACGTACAAGTACATATAAGTACGTGGAAATGCAAGTAAGTGTGTGAAATCATGTGTAAGTGCATGTAAGTACATGTAAGTGCGTGTAAGTATGTGTAAGTGTGTGTAAGTGCGTGTAAGTGCGTGTAAGTGCGTGTAAGTATGAGTAAGTGCGTGTAAGTGCGTGTATGTGCTTGTAAGTACGTGTAAGTTTGTGTAACTGTGTGTAAGTACATGTAAGTGGGTATAAGTGTGTGTAAGTGCGTGTAAGTGTTTTTTAAGTTCGTGTAAGTAAGTGTAAGTGCGTGTAAGTACGTGTAAGTGCGTCTAAGTGCGTGTTAGTGCGTGTGAGTAAAGTTTAAGTGGGCGTAATTTTGTGTAAGTTTGTCTAAGTGCGTGTAAGTGAGTGTAAGTACGACTAGGTGTGCGTAAGTGCGCGTAAGTGCGTGTAAGTGCGTGTGAGTACGTGTAAGTGCCTACAAGAGCATGTTAGTGTGTGTATGTCTGTGTAAGTGCATGTAAGTGTGTGTAAGTGCGTGTAAGTGCGTGTAGGTACGTGTAGGTGTGTGTAAGTGGGTGTCGGTACGTGTAAATGCGTGTAAGTATGGGTAAGTTTGTATAAGTGAATGTAAGTTTGTGTAAGGGCATGTAAGTACGTGTAAGTGTGTATAAGTGCGTGTAAGTGCATGTAAGTGCATGTAAGTGCGTGTAAGTGCATGTAAGTGCGTGTAAGTGCGTGTAAGTGCGTATAAGTGTGTGTGAGTGCGTGTAAGTGCGTGTAAGTGCATGTAAGTGCGTGTAAGTGCGTGTAAGTGCGTATAAGTGTGTGTGAGTGCGTGTAAGTGCGTGTTAGTGCATGTGAGTGCGTGTAAGAGCGTGTAAGTGCATGTAAGTGTATCCAAGTGCGGTTTAAGTTTGTGTAAGTGAGTGTAAGTACGTGTAAGTACGTGTAAGTTCGTGTAAATGTGTGTAAGTACGTGTAGGTGCTAAAAGTGCGTGTAAGTGCGTGTAAGTGCGTATAAGTGCGTGTAAGTGCAGTTTAAGTTTGTGTAAGTGCGTGTAAGTGCGTGTAAGTGTGTGTAAGTGCGAGTAAGTACGTACAAGTACGTATAAGTACGTGGAAATGCAAGTAAGTGTGTGAAAGTATGTGTAAGTGCATGTAAGCACGTGTAAGTGCGTGTAAGTGCGTGTAAGTG
>SZWC01002585.1:33802-64265 GCA_023375785.1 Penium margaritaceum | reverse complement strand
AGTGTGTGTAAGCACGTGTAAGTACATGTAAGTGCATGTAAGTACGTGAAAGTGCGTGTAAGTGCGTGTAGGTACGTGTAAGTGCAAGAAAGTGCGTGTAAGTGCATGTAAGTGCGTATAAGTGTGTGTAAGTACGTGTAAGTTTGTGTAAGTGCGTGTATGTTCCTGTGAGTACGTGTAAGTGCATGTAAGTGCATGTAAGTGCGTGTACATGTGTGTAAGTGCGTGTAAGTATGTGTAAGTGCGTGTAAGTATGTGTAAGTACGTGTAAGTACGTGTAAGTACAAGTAAGTGCGTTTAAGTGCATGTAAGTGCGTGTAAGTGCATTTAAGCACGTGTAAGTGTGTGTAAGTGCGTGTAAGTGCATGTAAGTGTGTGTAAGTGCATGTAGGTGCGTGTAAGTGCGTATAAGTACGTGTAAGTGCGTGTAGGTACGTGTAAGTGCGTGTAAGTGCCTGTAAGTACGTGTAAGTACGTGTAAGTGCATATAATACGTGTAAGTTCGTGTAAGTGAATGTTAGTTCGTGGCTGTGCGTGTAAGTTTGTGTAAGTGCGTGTAAGTGCGCATAAGTGTGTGTAAGTGCGTGTAAGCGCATGTAAGTGTGTGTAAGTAAGTGTAAGTGCATGTAAGTGTGTGTAAGTGCATGTAAGTATGTGCAGGTTTGTGTAAGTGAATGTAAGTTTGTGTAAGTGCATGTAAGTGTATTTTAGTACGTGTAAGTGCATGTGAGTACGTGTAAGTACGTGTAAGTGCCTGTAGGTGTGTGAAAGTGCGTGTAAGTGTGTGTAAGTGCGTGTAAGTGCATGTTAGTGTGTGTGAGTGCGTGTAAGAGTGTATAGGTGCATGTAAGTGCGTGTAAGTGCGGTTTAAAATCGTGTAAGTGATTGTAAGTGCGTGTAAGTACGTGTAAGTTCGTGTAAGTGCGTGTAAGTGCGTGTAAGTGCTAAATGTGCGTGTAAGTGCGTATAAGCGCGTGAAAGTGCGTGTTAGTACAGTTTAAGTTTATGTAAGTGCGTATAAATGCAAGTAAGTGCGTGTAAGTATGTGTAAGTGCGTGTAAGAGTGTGTAAGTGCGTTTAAGTGTACTTTAAAGGGATATGATTTTGTGTAAGTTCGTGTAAGTGTGTGTAAGTATGTGTAAGTGTGTGTAAGTACGTGTAAGTGTGTGTAAGTGCGTGTAAGTACGTATAAGTGCATATAACAATGTGTAAGTGCGTGTATGTACGTATACGTGCGTGTAAGTGTGTGTAAGTGCAGTTTACGTTTGTGTAAGTGCGTGTAAGTGCGTGTAAGTACGTGTAAGTATGTGTAAGTGTGTGTAAGTGCATGTAATTGCGTGTCCGTACGTGTAAGTACGTGTAAGTACGTGTAAGTACAAGTAAGTACGAGTAAGTACATGTAAGTGCATGTAAGCACGTGTAAGTGCGTGTAAGTGTGTGTAAGTGTGTGTAAGTGGGTGTAAGTGCGTGTAAGTGCAAGTAAGTGTGTGTAAGTACGTGTAAGTGCATGTAAGTGTGTGTTAGTGTGTGTCAGTGTGTGTAAGTGTGTGTAAGTGCGTGTAAGTGTGTGTAAGTGTGTGTAAGTGGGTGTAAGTGCGTGTAAGTGCAAGTAAGTGTGTGTAAGTACGTGTAAGTGCATGTAAGTGTGTGTAAGTGTGTGTAAGTGTGTGTAAGTGTGTGTGAGTGTGTGTAAGTACATATAAGTTCGTGTAAGTACGTGTAAGTGCATGTAAGTGCATGTAAGTGCTTGTAAGTGCGTGTAAGTGCGGTTTATGTTCGTGTAAGTGCGTGTAAGTACGTGTTAGTGCATGTAAGTGCGTTTTAGTGCGTGTAAGTGCGTGTAAGTGCATTTTACGTGGATGTAATTTTGTGTAAGTTTGTGTAAGTGCGTGTAAGTACGTATAAGTGTGTGTAAGTACGTGTACGTGCGTGTAAGTACGTGTAAGTGCGTGTAAGTGTGTGTAAGTGCGTGCCTGTACGTATAAGTGCGTGTTAGTGCATGTAAGCATCTGTAAGTACGTGTAAGTGCGTGTAAGTGCATGTAAGTACGTGTAAGTGTGTGTAGGTACTGTAGGTGCCTGTAAGTGTGTGTAAGTGCATCTAAGGGTGTGTAAGTGCGTGTAAGTATGTGTAAGTGCATTTAAGTACATGTAAGTGTGGTTTAAGTGCGTGTAAGTTCGTATAAGTGCTTATAAGTATGTATAAGTGTGTATAAGTGTGTGTAAGTGCATGTAAGTGCGTGTAAGTAAGAGAAAGTGTGTGTAAGTGGGTGGAAGTGTGTGTAAGTGTGTATAAGTGTGTATTAGTGCCTGTAAAAGCGTGTAAGTGTGAGTAAGTATGTGTAAGTGCATGTAAGTACGTGTAAAAGTATGTAAGTGCATGTAAGTATGTGTAAGTGCGTGTAAGTACGTGTAAGTGTGTATAAGTACGTGTAAGTGCGTGTTAGTGCGTGTAAGTGCGTATAAGTGTGTGTAAGTATGTGTAAGTGTGTATAAGTGCGTATAAATGCGTGTAAGTGCGTGTAAGTGCATGTGTGTGCGTGTGAGTGCGTGTAAGTATGTTTAAGTGCGTGTACATGCGTGTAAGTGTGTGTAAGTACATATTAGTGTGTGTAATTGCATGTAAGTGCGTGAATGTGCGTGTAAGTGTGTGTAAGTGCGTGTAAGTGGAAGAATGTGCGTGTAATTGCGTGTAAGTGCGTGTAAGTGCGTACAAGTACGTGTAAGTTCGTGTAAGTGCATGTAAGTTCATGTGAGTGTGTGTAAGTGCGTGTAAATGCATGGAAGTGCGTGTAAGTGCGTACAAGTACGTGTAAGTGCGTATAAGTGCATGTAAGTACGTGTAAGTACGTATAAGTGCGTGTGAGTGTGTGTAAGTATATATAAGTGCGTGTAAGTACGTGCAAGTGTGTGTCAGTGGGTGTAGGTGCGTGTAAGTGCGTGCAAGTGTGTGTAAGTGCGGGTTAAGTTGGTGTAAGTGAGTATAAGTGCGTGTAAGTACGTGCAAGTGTGTGTCAGTGGGTGTAGGTGCGTGTAAGTGCGTGCAAGTGTGTGTAAGTGCGGGTTAAGTTGGTGTAAGTGAGTATAAGTGCGTGTAAGTACGTGCAAGTGTGTGTCAGTGGGTGTAGGTGCGTGTAAGTGCGTGCAAGTGTGTGTAAGTGCGGGTTAAGTTGGTGTAAGTGAGTATAAGTGCGTGTAAGTACGTGCAAGTGTGTGTCAGTGGGTGTAGGTGCGTGTAAGTGCGTGCAAGTGTGTGTAAGTGCGTGTAAATGCATGGAAGTGCGTGTAAGTGCGTGTAAGTGTGTGTAAGTGCGTGTAAGTGCGTATAAGTGCATGTAAGTACATGTAAGTACGTGTAAGTACAAGTAAGTATAAAAAGTGCATGTAAGTGTGTGTACGTGTGTGTAAGTATGTGTAAGTGCGTGTAAGTACGTGTAAGTATGTGAAAGTACGTGTAAGTGCATATAAGTGCGTGTAGGTAGGTGTAAGTATGTGTAAGTGTGTGTAAGTGTGTTTAAGTGGGTGTAAGTGCATGTAAGTACGTGTAAGTACGTGTAGATACGTGTGAGTACGTGTGAGTACGTGTAAGTTTGTATAAGTGACTGTCAGTTCGTGTAAATGCGTATAAGTACATGTAAGTGCGTGTAAGTGCGTGTAAGTGTCTATAAGTGCGCGTAAATACGTGTAAGTGTGTGTAAGTGCGTGTAAGTGCATGTAAGTACGTGTAAGTTTGTGTACGTGAATGTAAGTTGGTGTAAGTATGTGAAAGTGCATGTAAGTGTGTATAAGTGCGTGCAAGTGTGTGTAAGTGCGTGTAAGTGCGTGTAAGTGTGTATAAGTGTATGTAGGTGCGTGAAAGTGCGTGTATGTGTGTGTAAGTGTGTATTAGTACAGGTGAGTGCGTGTAAGAGCATGTAAGGGCATACAAGTGTGTGTAAGTGCGGTTTAAGTTTGTGTAAGTGAGTATAAGTGCGTGTAAGTACGTGTAAGTTTGTGTGAGTGCGTGTAAGTGCGTATAAGTGCTAAAAGTGAGTGTCAGTATGTGTACGTACGTGTAAGTATGTGTAAGTGCATGTAAGTACATGTAAGTGTGTGTAAGTGCATGTAAGTACGTGTAAGTACGTGTAACTTCGTGTAAGTGCATGTTAGTGTGTGTAAGTGCGTGTAAGTGCGTGTAAGTACGTGTAAGTGTGTGTAAGTATATGTAAGTACGTGTAAGTACGTATAAGTGCGTGTGAGTGTGTGTAAGTATATATAAGTGCGTGTAAGTGCATGTAAGTGTGTGTACGTACGTGTAAGTGTGTGTAAGTGAGTGTAAGTTTGTGTAAGTGTGTGTAAATGCGTGTAAGTGTGTGTAAGTGCGTGTAAGTATGTGTTACTGCATGTAAGTGCGTGTAAGTGTGTGTAAGTACGTGTAAGTTTGTATAAGTGCATGTAAGTGCGTGTAAGTGCTTGTAAGTACGTGAAAGTGCGTGTAAGTACGTGTACATGCAAGAAAGTACGTATAAGTGCGTGTAAGTGCGTGTAAGTGTGTATAAGTACGTGTAAGTTTGTGTAAGTGCATGTAAGTTCCTGTGAGTATGTGTAAGTGCGTGTACGTGCGTGTAAGTGCATGTAAGTGTGTGTAAGTACGTGTAAGTGCATGTAAGTACGTGTAAGTTCGTGTAAGGGACTGTCAGTTCGTGTAAGTGCGTGTAAGTGAGTGTAAGTGCGTGTAAGTGCGTGTAAGTGTGTGTAAGTGCATGTAAGTACATATAAGTGTGTGTAAGTGTGTTTAAGTGTGTGTAAGTGTGTGTAAGTATGTGTACGTATGTTTAAGTGGGTGTAAGTGTGTGTAAGTGCATGTATGTGCGTGTAAGTGCATATAAGTACGTGTAGGTGCGTATAAGTACGTGTAAGTACGTGTAAGTGTGTGTAAGTACGTGTAAGTGGGTGTAAGTATGTGTAGGTGCGTCTAAGCGCATGTAAGTGCATGTAAGTGCGTGTAAGTGTGTGTAAGTACGTGTAAGTGGGTGTAAGTATGTGTAGGTGCGTCTAAGCGCATGTAAGTGCATGTAAGTGCGTTTAAGTGCGTATAAGTGCATATAAGTGCATATAAGTAAGTGTGTTGTAAATTCGTGTAAGTGCGTGTAAGTGTGGTGTAAATGCGTGTAAGTGCGTGTTAGTGCGTATAAGTGTATTTAAGTGTATGTAAGTGCGTGTAAGTGCGTGTAAGTGTGTGTTAGTGCGTGTAAGTGCGTGTAAGTGCTTGTAAGTGCTTGTAAGTGCGTGCAAGTGCATGTAAGTGCGTATAAGTGCATGTAAGTGTGTGTAAGTATGTGTATGTGTGTGTAAGTGTGTGTAAGTATGTGTAAGTGCGTGTAAGTGCGTGTAAGTACGTGTAAGTGCGTGTAAGTGTGTGTAAGTGTGTGTAGGTGCATGTAGGGACGTGTAAGTGTGTGTACGTGTGTGTAAGTGCGTGTAAGTGTGTGTAGGTGCATGTAGGGACGTGTAAGTGTGTGTACGTGTGTGTAAGTGCGTATAAGTGCGTGTAAGTACGTGTAAGTGCGTGTAAGTACGTGTAAGTGCATGTAAGTGCGTGTAAGTGTGTGTAAGTATGTCTAAGTACATGTAAGTATGTGTAAGTGCATGTAAGTGTGGTGTAAGTGCGTATAAGTTCGTATAAGTGCATGTTAGTATAAAGAAGTGTGTGTAAGTGTGTGTAAGTGTGTGTAAGTGCGTGTAAGTGTGTGTAAGTGCGTGTAAGTGTGTGTTAGTGCGTATAAGTGCGTGTAAGTGTCTGTTAGTGCGTATTAGTGTGTGTAAAAGTGTGTAAGTATGTGTAAGTACATGTAAGTGCGTGTAAGTGCATGTAAGTGCATGTAAGTACATGTAAGTAAGTGTAAGTACGTGTAAGTGTGTGTAAGTGCGTGTATGTACGTGTAAATACACGTAAGTACGAGTAAGTGTGTGTAAGTGCATGTAAGTGCGTGTAAGTAGGTGTAAGTTTATGTAAGTGCGTATAACTGTGTGTAAGTACGTGTAAGTGCGTATAAGTGTGTATAAGTGCGTGTAAGTGCGGTTTAAGTTTGTGAAGTGCGTGTAAGTACGTGTAAGTGTGTATAAGTGTGTATAAGTGCGTCTACGTGCGTGTAAGCATGTGTAAGTGCAGTTTCAGTGGGTGTAATTTCGTGTAAGTTCGTACAGGTGCGTGTAAGTGCGTATAAGTACGTGTGAGTGAGTGTAAGTGTAGCTAAGTATGCGTAAGTGCGCGTAAGTGCGTGTAAGTGCGTGTAAGTGTGTGTAAGTGTGTGCATGTATGTATTAGTGTGTGTATGTGTGTGTAAGTGTGTGTAAGTGCGTGTAAGTACATGTAGGTGTGTGTAAGTGCGTGTAGGTGCGTGTAGGTGCGTGTAAGTCTGTGTAAGGGCATGTAAGTGCGTATAAGTGCGTGTAAGCGCATGTAAGTGCGTGTAAGTGTGTATAAGTACATGTAAGTGTGTGTAAGTATGTGTACGTGTGCGTAAGTACGTGTAAGTGCATGTAAGTGCGTGTAAGTGCATGTAAGTGCGTGTAAGTGTGGTTTAAGTGTGTGTAAGTTCATGTAAGTGCGTGTAAGTACGTTCAAGTATGTGTAAGTACGTGCAAGGGCGTGTAAGTACGTGTAAATGCGTGTAAGTACGTGTAAGTACGTGTAAGTATGTGTAAGTGTGTGTTTGTGTGTGTAAGTGTGTGTAAAAGCATATAAGTGCGTGTAAGTGTGTGTAAGTGCATGTAAGTGCGTGTAAGTGCATGTAAGTACGTGTAAGTGCATGTAAGTGCGTGTAAGTGCATGTAAGTACGTGTAAGTGCATGTAAGTGCGTGTAAGTGCGTGTAAGTGCGTGTAAGTGTGTGTAAGTGCGTGTAAGTACGTATACGTTTGTATAAGTGTGTGTAAGTGTGTGTAAGTGCGTGTCAGTACGTGTAAGTGCATGTACGTTTGTGTAAGTTCGTGTAAATGCGTGTAAGTATGTGTATGTGCATGTAAGTAGATGTAAGTGCATGTAATTATGTGTAAGTGCGTGTAAGGTCGTATCAGAGCGTGTAAGAGTGTGTAAGTGCGTGTAAGTACGTGTAAGTGCGTGTAAGTGCGTGTAAGTGCGTGTAAGTGCGTGTAAGTGCAAGAAAGTGCGTGTAAGTATGTGTAAGTACGTATAAGTGCGTGTAAGTGCGTGTAGTTGCGTTTACGTGCATGTGAGTGCGTGTAAGTACGTATAAGCGCATGTAAGTACATGTTAGTTTTTATAAGTATGTGTAAGTTCCTGTAAGTGTGTGTAAGTACGTGTAAGTGCATGTAAGTGCGTGTAAGTGTGTGTAAGTGTGTATAAGTGTGTGTAAGTGCGTGTACGTGTGTGTAAGTATATGTAAGTACGTATAAGTACGTGTAAGTGTGTGTAAGTGCGTGTACGTGTGTGTAAGTATATGTAAGTACGTATAAGTACGTGTAAGTGTGTGTAAGTGCATGTTAGTGTGTGTAAGTACGTGTAAGTGCATGGAAGTATGTGTAAGTGTGTGTAAGTACGCGTAAGTACGTGTAAGAACATGTAAGTGCATGTAAGTGTGTGTAAGTACGTGTAAGTGTGTGTAAGTACGTGTAAGTATGTGTAAGTTCGTGTAAGTGAATGTAAGTTCGTGTAAGTGCGTGTAAGTGCGTGTAAGTGTGTGTAAGTACGTGTAAGTATGTGTAAGTTCGTGTAAGTGAATGTAAGTTCGTGTAAGTGCGTGTAAGTGCGTGTAAGTGCATGTAAGTGCGTGTAAGTGCGTGTAAGTGTATGTAAGTGCGTGTAAGTGCATGTAAGTGTGTGTAAGTGCATGAAAGTGTGTGTAAGCACATGTAAGTACGTGTAAGTATGTGTAAGTAAATGTAAGTACGTGTTAGTTTGTGTAAGTGAATGTAAGTTTGCGTAAGTGTGTGTAAGTGCATGTAAGTGCGTGTAAGCACGTGTAAGTGCATATAAGTGCGTGTAAGTATGTGTAAGTGCGTGTAAGTACAGGTAAGTGCGTGTAAGTGCATGTAGGTGTGTATAAGTGCGTATAAGTGCGTTTTAAAACTTGTGAGTACGTGTAAGAGCGTGTAAGTGCATGTAAGTGTGTATAAGTGCAGTTTAAGTTCGTGTAAGTGAGTGTAAGTACGTGTAAGTACGTGTAAGTGTGTGTAAGTGCGTGTAAGTGCATGTAAGTGTGTATAAGTGCAGTTTAAGTTCGTGTAAGTGAGTGTAAGTACGTGTAAGTACGTGTAAGTGTGTGTAAGTGCGTGTAAGTGCATGTAAGTACGTGTAAGTGCGTGTAAGTGCATGTAAGTACGTGTAAGTGCTAAAAGTGCGTGTAAGTGCATGTAAGTACGTGTAAGTGCATGTAAGTGTATGTAAGTGCTGTTTAAATTCATGTAAGTGTGTGTAAGTACGTGTAAGTGCATGTAAGTGTATGTAAGTGCTGTTTAAATTCATGTAAGTGTGTGTAAGTACGTGTAAGTGCGTGTAAGTATGTGTAAGTGCGTGTAAGTGTGTGTAGCTGCATGCAAGTGCAGTTAAAGTGGGTGTAGTTTTGTGTAAGTTCATGTAAGTGTGTGTAAGTGCGTGTAAGTGCGTGTAAGTGCGTGTAAGTACGTGTAAGTACGTGTAAGTGCATCTAAGTGCGTCTAAGTGCGTATGAGTGCGTCTAAGTGCGTGTAAGTACGTGTAAGTGCATGTAAGTGCATGTAAGTGCGTGTACGTGCGTGTAAGTGTGTTTGAAGTGTGTGTAAGATCATGTAAGTGCGTATAAGTATGCATGAGGAAAACAAATCCGCTATCCGAGGTATCCGCACTATCCGTCCAGTATCCGGATAGCGGATAGTACCTGGAAAACAACTTCGAAGGATATCTGGATACATCCGGATGTATCCGGATGTGGATATCAGCTGGAGATATGTGGCTTTTTCTGAAGGTGTCCGTGAGTATCCGGTGGTATCCATACAAGTATCCAGATGTATCCGTACTTCCATCCGTTGAAATTTCCGGATAGTGAAAGTATCTACAAGTATCCGTAGGTATCCGAATATTTGAGGCAACTATCCGGATAGCGGATACCTGACTGGTGAATATATCCGGATTGCGGATACCTCCAAAAAGGGACGAATATATCCAGATTCTCATGCCTATGTGTAAGTGCGTGTAAGTACGTGTAAGTGCATGTAAGTGCGTGTAAGTGGGTCTAAGTGCGTGTTAGTGCGTGTAAGTGTGTGTAAAAGCATATAAGTGCATGTAAGTATGTGTAAGTGTGTGTAAGTGCATGTAAGTACGTGTAAGTGCATGTAAGTGCGTGTAAGTGCATGTAAGTGCGTGTAAGTGCATGTAAGTACGTGTAAGTGCGTATAAGTAGGTATAAGTGCGTGTAAGTATGTGTAAGTGCATGTAAGTATGAATAAGTGCATGAAAGGGCCTACAAGTGCGTGTAAGTGCGTGTAAGTGCGTGTAAGTGCGTGTGAGTGCGTGTGAGTGCGTGTAAGTATGTGTAAGTACGTGTAAGTGCGTGTAAGTGCGTGTAAGTGTGTGTCAGTATGTGTAAGTGCGTATAAGTGTGTGTAAGTGCATGTAAGTGCGTGTAAGTATGTGTAAGTACGTGTAAGTGCGTGTAAGTGCGTGTAAGTGTGTGTCAGTATGTGTAAGTGCGTATAAGTGTGTGTAAGTGCATGTAAGTGCGTGTAGGTTTGTGTAAGTGAGTGTAAATGCGAGAAAGTGCGTGTAAGTGCGTGTAAGTGCATGTAAGTGCAAATAAGTATGTATAAGTGCGTGTAAGAGCGTGCAAGAGCGTGTGAGGGCGTGTAAGTGAGTATAAGTGTGTGTAAGTGCGTGTAAGTGTGTGTAAGTATGTGTAAGTGTGTGTAAGTGCATGTAAGTTCGTGTAAGTGTGTATAAGTGCGTGTAAGTACTTGTAAGTTTGTGTAAGTGTGTGTAAGTGTTGCTAAGTGCGTGTAAGTGCGTGTAAGTGTGTGTAAGTACGTGTAAGTGCAAGAAAGTGTGTGTAAGTATGTGTAAGTGTGTGTAAGTGCGTGTAAGTGTGCGTAAGTATGTGTAAGTGTGTGTAAGTGCGTGTAAGTGTGCGTAAGTATGTGTAAGTGCGTCTAAGTGCATGTAAGTGTATGTAAGTGCGTTTAAGTATGTATAAGTGCGTATACGTGCGTATAAGTAAGTGTAAGTGCGTATAAGTGTGTTTAAGTACGTGGAAGTACGTGTAAGTGCGTGTAAGTGTAAGTAAGTGCATGTAAGTACGTGTAAGTGCATGTAAGCATGTGTAAGTGTGTGTAAGTACGTATAAGTGCATGTACGTGGGTGTAAGTGCGTGTAAGTGCAAGTAAGTGCGTGTACGTATGTGTTAGTACGTGCAAGTGTGTGTAAGCACGTGTAAATACGTGTAAGTACGTGTATGTCCGTGTAAGTGTGTGTAAGTGCGTGTAAGTACGTGTAAGTTCATGTAAGTGCGTATAAGTGTGTGTAAGTGTGTGTAAGTACGTATAAGTGCGTGTACGTGGGTGTAAGTGCGTGTAAGTGCGAGTAAGTGCGTGTACGTATGTGTTAGTACGTGCAAGTGTGTGTAAGCACGTGTAAATACGTGTAAGTACGTGTATGTCCGTGTAAGTGTGTGTAAGTGCGTGTAAGTACGTGTAAGTTCATGTAAGTGCGTATAAGTGTGTGTAAGTGTGTGTAAGTGCGTGTACGTGCGGTTTAAGTTCGTGTAAGTGCGTGTAACTGTGTGTAAGTGCGTGTCAGTGCGGGTAAGTGCGGTTTAAGTGCGTGTAATTCTGTGTAAGTTCGTGTACGTGCGTGTAAGTGTGTGTAAGTGCGTATAATTGCGTGTAAGTGCGTGTAAGTGCGTGTTAGTGCGTGTAAGTGCGTATAAGTGCGTATAAGTGTATGAAAGTGCATGTTAGTGCGTGTAAGTGCGTGTAACCGCATGTAAGTGTGTGTAGGTGTGTGTAATTTTGTGTCAGTGCGTGTAAGTACGTGTTAGTGCATGTAAGTGCGTGTAAGTGTGTGTAAGTACATGTAAGTGTGTGTAAGTGCGTGTAAGTGCGTATAAGTGTGTCTAAGTGCGTGTAAGTTTTTTGCAAGTGTGTGTGAGTGCGTGTAAGTGCATGTAAGTGCGTGTAAGTATGTGTAAGTGCGTGTAAGTGCGTGTAAGTGTGTGTAAGTGTATATAAGTGCAGTTTAAGTTCGTATAAGTGCGTGTAAGTGCGTGTAAATTTGTGTACGTGCGTGTAAGTGCTTGTAACTGCGTGTAAGTACGTGTAAGTACGTGTAAATCATGTAAGTGCAAGTAAGTGCATGTAAGTACGTGTAAGTGCATGTAAGCACGTGTAAGTACGTGTAAGTACGTGTAAGTACGTGTAAGTGGGTGTAAGTTTGTGGAAGTGCAAGTAAGTGCGTCTAAGTACGTGTAAGTGCCTGTAAGTGTGTGTAAGTACGTGTAAGTGCGTGTAAGTACGTGTAAGTGCGTGTAACTGTATGTACATACGTGTAAGTGCGTGTAAGTGTGTTTCAATGTGTGTAAGTGCGGTTTAAGTGTGTGTATATTCGTGTAAGTTCGTGTAAGTGTGTGTAAGTACGTGTAAGTACGTCTAAGTACGTGTAAGTGCGTGGAAGTGCGTGTAAGTGCATGTAAGTGCATGTAAGTACGTGTAAATATGTGTTAGTGCGTATACATCTGTGTAAGTGCGTGTAAGTGCGTATAGGTGCATGTAATTTTGTGTAAGTGCGTGTAAGTGCATGTTTGTGCGTGTAAGTACGTGAAGTGTGTGTAAGTACGTGTAAGTGCGTATAAGTGTGTGTAAGTGCGTATATGTGCGTGTAAGAGCGTCTAAGTGCGTGTAAGTTCGTGCAAGTGAGTGTAAGTGCGTGTGAGTTTGTATGTGTGCATGTAAGTGTGTGCAAGTGCGTGTAAGTGTGTGTAAGTGCGTGTAAGTACGTGTAAGTCCGTGTAAGTACGTGTAAGTGTGTGTAAGTGCGTGTAAGTTTGTGTGAGTGCGTGTTAGTATGTGTAAGTGCATGTACATGCGTGTAAGTGCGTGTGAGTGTGTGTAAGTGTGTGTAAGTGTGTGTAAGTGTGTGTAAGTGCGTGTAAGTGCGTCTAAATGTGTGTATGTTTGTGCAAGTGTGTGTAAGTGCGTGTAAGTTTGTGTAAGTAAGTGTACGTGCGTGTAAGTGCGTGTAAGTGCGTGTTAGTGCATGTAAGTACACGTAAGTTCGTGTAGGTGTGTGTAAGTACGTGTAAGTGTGTGTAAGTATGTATAAGTGCGTGTAAGTAGGTATAAGTATGTGTAAGTGCGTGTAAGTGTGTGTAAGTGCATGCAAGTACGTGTAAGTACGTGTAAGTATGTGTAAGTGTGCGTAAGTATGTGTAAGTGCTTATAACTACGTGTAAGTACGTATAAGTGTGTGTAAGTACGTGTAAGTGCGGTTTAAGTTCGTGTAAGTGCGTGTAAGTGCATTTCAGTGCGTGTAAGTGTGGTTTAAGAACGTGCAATTTTGTGTAAGTTCGTGTAAGTGCGTGTAAGTACGTGTAAGTGCGTGTAAGTACGTGTAAGTGTGTGTCAGTGTGTGTAAGTGCATGTAAGCACGTGTAAGTACGTGTAGGTGCGTGAAATTTTGTGTAAGTGCATGTAAGTGCATGTTAGTGCGTGTAAGTATGTGTACGTGTATGTAAGTGCATGTAAGTGTGTGTAGGTATGTATAAGTTCGTATAAGTGTATGTAAGTGCGTCTAAGTGCGTGTACGTTCGTGTAAGTGTGTGTAAGTGTGTGTAAGTTTGTGTAAATGCGTGTAAGTGCGTGTAAGTGTGTGTAAGTGTGTGTTAGTGCATGTAAGTGCGTGTAAGTGCGTGTAAGTTCGTGTAAGTATGTGTTAGTGTGTGTACATTTGTGTAAGTGCGTATAAGTACGTGTATGTGTGTGTAAGTACGTGTAAGTACGTGTAAGTTTGTGTAAGTACGTGTAAGTACGTGTAAATGCGTGTAAGTGGGTGTAAGTGCGTGTAAGCTTGTCTAAGTACTCGTAAGTGTGTGTAAGTGCGTGTAAGTGTGTGTACGTTTGTGTTAGTGCGTGTAAGTACGTGTAAGTGCATGTAAGTGCATGTAAGTGCATGTTTGTACGTGTAAGTGTGTGTAAATGCGTGTAAGTTTGTGTAAGTGCGTGTAAGTGCATGTAGATGCGTGTAAGTGCGTGGAAGTGCACGTACGTTCGTGTAGGTGCGTGTAAGTACGTGTAAGTGCGTGCAAGTATGTGTAAGTTTGTGTAAGTGTGTGTAAGTGCGTGTAAGTGGATATAAGTTCATGTAAGAGCGTGTAAGTGCGTGTATGTGCGTGTAAGTGCGTGTAAGTGCTTGTAAATGCGTGTAAGTTTGTGTAAGTGCGTGTAAGTGTGTGGAAGTGCTTGTAAGTATGTGTAAGTGCGTGTAAGTGCGTGTAAGTACGTATAAGTGTGTGTAAGTGCGTGTAAGTGCATGTAAGTACGTGTAAGTTTGTGTAAGTGCATGTAAGTGTGTGTAAGTGTGTGTAAGTATGTGTAAGTGCGTACAAGTGCGTGTCAGTGCATGTAAGTGCGTGTAAGTGTGTGTAAGTGCGTGTAAGTGCATGTAAGTACGTGTAAGTTTGTGTAAGTGCATGTAAGTGTGTGTAAGTGTGTGTAAGTATGTGTAAGTGCGTACAAGTGCGTGTCAGTGCATGTAAGTGCGTGTAAGTGCATATATGTATGTATAAGTGCGTGTAAGTGCGTATAAGTGCGTATAAGTGTGTGTAAGTGCATGTACGTGCGTGGAAGTACGTGTGTGTGTAAGTGCGTGTAAGTGTGTGTAAGTACGTGTAAGTTCGTATAAGTGTGTGTAAGTGCGTGTAAGTGTGTGTAAGTGCGTGTAAGTGCGTGTTAGTGCGTGTAAGTATGTGTAAGTGCGTGTAAGTTCGTATAAGTGCGTGTAAGTTCGTGTAAGTACGTGTAGGCATGTATACGTATGATTTCATGCGTGTAAGTGCGTGTATGTACGTGTAAGTGTGTGCAAGTGTGTGTAAGTTTGTGTAAGTGCATGTAAGTGCGTGTAGGTGCGTGTAAGTGCGTGTAAGTGCGTGTAAGTGTGTGTAAGTGTGTGTAAGTACGTGTAAGTACGTGTAAGTATGTGTAAGTGTGTATAAGTGCGTGTCAGTACATGTAAGTACGTGTAAATGTGTATAAGTGCGTGTAAGTGCATGTAAGTACGTGTAAGTATGTGTAAGTACATGTAAGTGCATATAAGTGTTTGTAAGTGCATGTAAGTGCGTGTAAGTACGTGTAAGTACGTGTAAGTACGTGTAAGTACGTGTAAGTACGTGTAAGTACGTGTAAGTACGTGTAAGTACGTGTAAGTACGTGTAAGTACGTGTAAGTACGTGTAAGTACGTGTAAGTACGTGTAAGTACGTGTAAGTACGTGTAAGTACGTGTAAGTACGTGTAAGTACGTGTAAGTACGTGTAAGTACGTGTAAGTACGTGTAAGTACGTGTAAGTACGTGTAAGTACGTGTAAGTACGTGTAAGTACGTGTAAGTACGTGTAAGTACGTGTAAGTACGTGTAAGTACGTGTAAGTACGTGTAAGTACGTGTAAGTACGTGTAAGTACGTGTAAGTACGTGTAAGTACGTGTAAGTACGTGTAAGTACGTGTAAGTACGTGTAAGTACGTGTAAGTACGTGTAAGTACGTGTAAGTACGTGTAAGTACGTGTAAGTACGTGTAAGTACGTGTAAGTACGTGTAAGTACGTGTAAGTACGTGTAAGTACGTGTAAGTACGTGTAAGTACGTGTAAGTACGTGTAAGTACGTGTAAGTACGTGTAAGTACGTGTAAGTACGTGTAAGTACGTGTAAGTACGTGTAAGTACGTGTAAGTACGTGTAAGTACGTGTAAGTACGTGTAAGTACGTGTAAGTACGTGTAAGTACGTGTAAGTACGTGTAAGTACGTGTAAGTACGTGTAAGTACGTGTAAGTACGTGTAAGTACGTGTAAGTACGTGTAAGTACGTGTAAGTACGTGTAAGTACGTGTAAGTACGTGTAAGTACGTGTAAGTACGTGTAAGTACGTGTAAGTACGTGTAAGTACGTGTAAGTACGTGTAAGTACGTGTAAGTACGTGTAAGTACGTGTAAGTACGTGTAAGTACGTGTAAGTACGTGTAAGTACGTGTAAGTACGTGTAAGTACGTGTAAGTACGTGTAAGTACGTGTAAGTACGTGTAAGTACGTGTAAGTACGTGTAAGTACGTGTAAGTACGTGTAAGTACGTGTAAGTACGTGTAAGTACGTGTAAGTACGTGTAAGTACGTGTAAGTACGTGTAAGTACGTGTAAGTACGTGTAAGTACGTGTAAGTACGTGTAAGTACGTGTAAGTACGTGTAAGTACGTGTAAGTACGTGTAAGTACGTGTAAGTACGTGTAAGTACGTGTAAGTACGTGTAAGTACGTGTAAGTACGTGTAAGTACGTGTAAGTACGTGTAAGTACGTGTAAGTACGTGTAAGTACGTGTAAGTACGTGTAAGTGTGTGTAAGTGCATGTAAGTGCTTGTAAGTACGTGTAAGTGCTCGTATGTGCGTGTAAGTACGTGTAAGTGCGTGTAAGTGCGTGTAACTTTGTGTAAGTACGTGCAAGTGTGTGTAAGTGGATGCAAGTGCGTGTAAGTGCATGTAAGTACGTGTAAGTATGTGTAAGTGCGTGTAAGTTTGTGTAAGTGCGTATAAATGCGTGTAAGTGCATGTAAGTGTGTGTAAGTGCGTGTAAGTAGGGTTTAAGTTTGTGTGACTGCGTGTAAGTGTGTGTAAGTGCGTGTAAGTACGTGTAAGTGCAGTTTAAGTGCGTGTAATTCTGTGTAAGTCCGTGTAAGTGCGTGTAAGTGCGTGTAAGTGCGTGTAAGTGTGTCTAAGTGCATCTGAGTACATGTAAGTTTGTGCAAGTGCGTGTAAGTGTAGTTTAAGTTCGTGTAAGTGCGTAAAAGTGCGTGTAAGTGCGTGTAAGTATGTGTAAGTGCGTGTAAGTGTGTGTAAGTGCGTTTAAGTATGTGTAAGTGCGTGCAAGTGCGTGTAAGTATGTGTAAGTTCGTGTAAGTGTGTATAAGTATGTGTAAGTGTGTGGAAGTATATGTAAGTACGTGTAAGTACGTGTAAGTGCAAGAAAGTGTGTGTAAGTATGTGTACGTGCATGTAAGCATGTGTAAGTGCGTGTAAGTGCGTGTAAGTGCGTGTAAGTGGATGTAAGTGTGTGTAAGTGCAAGTAAGTACGTATAAGTACGTGTAAGTGCGTGTTAGTATGTGTAAGTACGTGTAAGTGCGTGTAAGTGCGTGTAAGTGTGTGTAAGTGTGTATAAGTTCGTGTAAGTACGTTTAAGTTCGTGTAAGTGCGTGTAAGTGCGTTTAGGTGTGTGTAAATGCGTGTAAGTACGCTTTAAGTTCATGTAAGTGCATGTAAGTGCGTGTAAGTGCGTATGAGTGCGTGTAAGTGCATGTAAGTGCAGGTTAAGAGTGTGTAATATCGTGTAAGTTCGTGTAAGTGCATGTAAGTACGTGTAAGTATGTGTAAGTACATGTAAGTGCATATAAGTGTTTGTAAGTGCATGTAAGTGCGTGTAAGTGTGTGTAAGTACGTGTAAGTACGTGTAAGTATGTGTAAGTACATGTAAGTGCATATAAGTGTTTGTAAGTGCATGTAAGTGCGTGTAAGTGTGTGTAAGTACGTGTAAGTGCGTGTAAGTGCTCGTATGTGCGTGTAAGTGCATATAAGTGTGTGTAAGTATGTGCAACTTTGTGTAAGTATGTGCAAGTGCGTGTAAGTGCATGTAAGTGCGTGTAAGTGCATGTAAGTACGTGTAAGTGTGTTTAAATGCGTGTAAGTGCGTGTACGTGCGTGTAATTACATGTAGGTGCATGTAAGTGCGCGTAAGTTCCTATAGGTATGTGTAAGAACGTGTCAGTGCGTGTAAGTATGTGTAAGTGTGTGTATGTGCATATACCTGTGTGTAAGTGGATGTAGGAGCTTGTAAGAGCGTGTAAGTGCGTGTAAGAGCGTGTAAATGCATGTAAGTACGTGTTAGTACGTGTAAGTGTGTATAAGTGCGTGTAAGTGCGTGTAAGTGTGTGTAAGTGCATGTAAGTACGTGTAAGTACTTATAAGTATGTGTAAGTGCGTGTAAGTGCGTGTTAGTGCGTGTAACTACGTGTAAGAGCGTGTAAGTGCGTGTAAGTACGTGTAAGCGTGGTTTATGTTCGTGTACGTGAGTGAAGGTGTGTGCAAGTACGTGTAAGTTCATGTAAGTATGTATAAGTACGTGTAAGAGCGTGTTAGTGCGTGTAAGTGTGTGTAAGCGCGTGTAAGTGCAGTTTAAGTTAGTGTAAGTATGTGTAAGTGTGTGTAAGTTTGTGTAAGTGCGTATAAGTGCGTGTAAGTGCGTGTAAGTACGTGTAAGTACGTGTAAGTGCAAGTAAGTGCATGTAAGTACGTGTAAGTGCATGTAAGTATGTGTAAGTGCGTGTAAGTATGTGTAAGTGCGTGCAAGTGTGTGTAAGCACGTGTAAATACGTGTAAGTATGTGTATGTCCGTGTAAGTATGTGTAAGTGTGTATAAGTGCGTGTCAGTACATGTAAGTACGTGTAAATGTGTATAAGAGCGTGTAAGTGCATGTAAGTGTGTGTAAGTGCGTGTAAGTGCGTGTAAGTACGTGTAAGCGTGGTTTATGTTCGTGTACGTGAGTGAAGGTGTGTGCAAGTACGTGTAAGTTCATGTAAGTACGTATAAGTACGTGTAAGAGCGTGTAAGTGCGTGTAAGTACGTGTAAGCGTGGTTTATGTTCGTGTACGTGAGTGAAGGTGTGTGCAAGTACGTGTAAGTTCATGTAAGTACGTATAAGTACGTGTAAGAGCGTGTAAGTGCGTGTAAGTACGTGTAAGTACGTGTAAGTATGTGTAAGTGCGTGTAAGTATGTGTAAGTGCGTGTAAGTGTGTGTAAGTGCGTGTAAGTTTGTGTAAGTGCGTATAAGTGCGTGTAAGTGCGTGTAAGTACGTGTAAGTACGTGTAAGTGCAAGTAAGTGCATGTAAGTACGTGTAAGTGCATGTAAGCATGTGTAAGTGCGTGTAAGTATGTGTAAGTGTGTGTACGTGGGTGTAAGTGCGTGTAAGTGCAAGTAAGTGCGTGTAAGTATGTGTAAGTACGTGCAAGTGTGTGTAAGCACGTGTAAATACGTGTAAGTATGTGTATGTCCGTGTAAGTGTGTGTAAGTGCGTGTAAGTACGTGTAAGTTCATGTTAGTGCGTATAAGTGTGTGTAATTGTGTGTAAGTGCGTGTAAGTGTGGTTTAAGTTCGTGTAAGTGTGTGTAACTGCGTGTAAATGCGTGTCAGTGCGTGTAAGTGCGGTTTAAGTGCGTGTAATTTTGTGTAAGTTCGTGTAACTATGTGTAAGTGTGTGTAAGTGCATATAAGTGCGTGTAAATGCGTGTAAGTGCGTCTAAGTGCGTGTAAGTGCGTATAAGTGCGTATAAGTGTATGAAAGTGCATGTTAGTGTGTGTAAGTGCGTGTAACTGCATGTAAGTGCGTGTAGGTGTGTGTAAATTTGTGTAAGTGTGTGTAAGTACGTGTTAGTGCATGTAAGTGCGTGTAAGTGTGTGTAAGTGCATGTAAGTGTGTGTAAGTGCGTGTAAGTGCGTATAAGTGTGTCTAAGTGCGTGTAAGTTTGTGCAAGTGTGTGTGAGTGCGTGTAAGTGCATGTAAGTGCGTGTAAGTATGTGTAAGTGCATGTAAGTGTGTGTAAGTGCGTGTAAGTGCGTATAAGTGTGTCTAAGTGCGTGTAAGTTTGTGCAAGTGTGTGTGAGTGCGTGTAAGTGCATGTAAGTGCGTGTAAGTATGTGTAAGTGCGTGTAAGTGCGTGTAAGTGCGTGTAAGTGTATATAAGTGCAGTTTAAGTTTGTATGAGTGCTTGTAAGTGCGTGTACGTTTGTGTACGTGCGTGTAAGTGCTTGTAAATGCGTGTAAGTACGTGTAAGTACGTGTAAGACATGTAAGTGCAAGTAAGTGCATGTAAGTATGTGTAAGTGCATGTAAGCACGTGTAAGTACGTGTTAGTACGTGTAAGTACGTGTAAGTGGGTGTAAGTTCGTGGAAGTGCAAGGAAGTGCGTCTAAGTACGTGTAAGTGCGTGTAAGTACGTGTAAGTACGTGTAAGACATGTAAGTGCAAGTAAGTGCATGTAAGTATGTGTAAGTGCATGTAAGCACGTGTAAGTACGTGTTAGTACGTGTAAGTACGTGTAAGTGGGTGTAAGTTCGTGGAAGTGCAAGGAAGTGCGTCTAAGTACGTGTAAGTGCGTGTAAGTACGTGTAAGTACGTGTAAGACATGTAAGTGCAAGTAAGTGCATGTAAGTATGTGTAAGTGCATGTAAGCACGTGTAAGTACGTGTTAGTACGTGTAAGTACGTGTAAGTGGGTGTAAGTTCGTGGAAGTGCAAGGAAGTGCGTCTAAGTACGTGTAAGTGCGTGTAAGTACGTGTAAGTACGTGTAAGACATGTAAGTGCAAGTAAGTGCATGTAAGTATGTGTAAGTGCATGTAAGCACGTGTAAGTACGTGTTAGTACGTGTAAGTACGTGTAAGTGGGTGTAAGTTCGTGGAAGTGCAAGGAAGTGCGTCTAAGTACGTGTAAGTGCGTGTAAGTGTGTGTAAGTACGTGTAAGTGCGTGTAAGTACGTGTAAGTGCGTGTAACTGTATGTACATACGTGTAACTGCGTGTAAGTGTGTTTCAGTGTGTGTAAGTGCGGTTTAAGTGTGTGTATATTCGTGTAAGTTCGTGTAAGTGTGTGTAAGTACGTATAAGTGCGTCTAAGTACGTGTAAGTGCGTGTAAGTGCGTGTAAGTGCATGTAAGTGCATGTAAGTACGTGTAAGTATGTGTTAGTGCGTATACGTTTGTGTAAGTGCGTGTAAGTACGTATAGGTGCGTGTAATTTTGTGTAAGTGCATGTAAGTGCAGGTTTGTACGTGTAAGTACGTGTAAGTGTGTGTAAGTGTGCGTAAGTACGTATAAGTGTGTGAGTGCGTATATGTGCGTGTAAGAGCATCTAAGTGCGTGTAAGTTTGTGCAAGTGAGTGTAAGTGCGTGTAAGTTTGTACATGTGCATGTAAGTGCGTGTAAGTGCGTGTAAGTGTGTGTAAGTGCGTGTAAGCACGTGTAAGTCCGTGTAAGTACGTGTAAGTGTGTGTAAGTGCGTGTAAGTTCGTGTAAGTGTGTGTTAGTGCGTGTAAGTGCAAGTACATGCGTGTAAGTGCGTGTGACTGTCTGTAAGTGTGTGTAAGTGTGTGCAAGTGCGTGTAAGTGCGTCTAAGTGTGTGTATGTTTGTGCAAGTGCGTGTAAGTGCGTGTAAGTTTGTGTAAGTGAGTGTACGTGCGTGTAAGTGCGTGTAAGTGCGTGTTAGTGCATGTAAGTGCGTGTAAGTACACGTAAGTTTGTGTAGGTGCGTGTAAGTATGTGTAAGTGCGTGTAAATACGTGTAAGTGCATGCAAGTATGTGTGAGTACGTGTAAGTACGTGTAAGTGTGTGTAAGTATGTGTAAGTGCATGTAAGCACAAGTAAGTGCGTATAAGTACGTATAAGTGCATGTTTGTGGGTGTAAGTGCGTGTAAGTGCAAGTAAGTGCGTGTAAGTACGTGTAAGTACGTGTACGTGCGTCTACGTATGTGTAAGTGTGTGTAAGTGCATGTAAGTGCGTGTAAGTACGTGTAAGTGCGTGTAAGTACGTGTACGTTTGTGTAAGTGCTTATAACTACGTGTAAGTATGTATAAGTGTGTGTAAGTACGTGTAAGTGCGGTTTAAGTTCGTGTAAGTGTGTGTAAGTGCATTTCAGTGTGTGTAAGTGTGGTTTAAGTACGTGTAATTCTGTGTAAGTTCGTGTAAGTGTGTGTAAGTACGTGTAAGTGCGTGTAAGTACGTGTAAGTGTGTGTCAGTGTGTGTAAGTGCATGTAAGTACGTGTAAAAACATGTAGGTGTGTGAAATTTCGTGTAAGTGCATGTAAGTGCGTGTTAGTGCGTGTAAGTGCGTGTACGTGTGTGTAAGTGCATGTTAGTGTGTGTAAGTATGTGTAAGTTTGTATAAGTGTGTGTAAGTGCGTCTAAGTGCATGTACGTTCGTGCAAGTGTGTGTAAGTGTGTAAGTTCGTGTAAGTGCGCGTAAGTGCGTGTAAGTGCGTGTAAGTTTGTGTAAGTATGTGTTAGTGTGTGTACATTTGTGTAAGTGCGTATAAGTACGTGTATGTGTGTGTAAGTACGTGTAAGTACGTGTAAGTTTGTGTAAGTGTGTGTAAGTACATGTAAATGCGTGTAAGTACGTGTAAGTGCGTGCAAGTGTGTGTAAGTGCTCGTAAGTGTGTGTAAGTGCGTGTACATGTGTGTAAGTTCGTGTAAGTGCGTGTAAGTGCGTATAAGTGCATATAAGTGTATGTAAGTGCATGTAAGTACGTGTAAGTGTGTGTAAGTGTGTGTAAATGTGTGTAAGTGTGTGTAAGTGCGTGTAAGTGCATGTAGGTACGTGTAAGGGCGTGTAAGTGCACATACGTTTGTGTAGGTGCGTGTGAGTACGTGTAAGTGCGTGTAAGTATGTGTAAGTTTGTGTAAGTGTGTGTAAGTGCGTGTAAGTGGATATAAGTTCATGTAAGAGCGTGTAAGTGCGTGTATGTGCGTGTAAGTGTGTGTAAGTTCTTGTAAATACGTGTAAGTTTGTGTAAGTATGTGTAAGTGTGTGGAAGTGCTTGTAAGTATGTGTAAGTGCGTGTAAGTGCGTGTAAGTGCGTATAAGTGTGTGTAAGTGTGTGTAAGTGCATGTAAGTACGTGTAAGTTTGTGTAAGTGCATGTAAGTGTGTGTAAGTGTGTGTAAGTATGTGTAAGTGCGTACAAGTGCGTGTCAGTGCATGTAAGTGCGTGTAAGTGCGTATAAGTGTGTGTAAGTGCGTGTAAGTACGTGTAAGTCCGTGTAAGTACGTGTAAGTGTGTGTAAGTACGTGTAAGTGTGTGTAAGTACGTGTAAGTGTGTGTAAGTACGTGTAAGTGTGTGTAAGTACGTGTAAGTGTGTGTAAGTACGTGTAAGTGTGTGTAAGTACGTGTAAGTGTGTGTAAGTACGTGTAAGTGTGTGTAAGTACGTGTAAGTGTGTGTAAGTACGTGTAAGTGTGTGTAAGTACGTGTAAGTGTGTGTAAGTACGTGTAAGTGTGTGTAAGTACGTGTAAGTGTGTGTAAGTACGTGTAAGTGTGTGTAAGTACGTGTAAGTGTGTGTAAGTACGTGTAAGTGTGTGTAAGTACGTGTAAGTGTGTGTAAGTACGTGTAAGTGTGTGTAAGTACGTGTAAGTGTGTGTAAGTGCATGTAAGTACGTGTAAGTTTGTGTAAGTGCATGTAAGTGTGTGTAAGTGTGTGTAAGTATGTGTAAGTGCGTACAAGTGCGTGTCAGTGCATGTAAGTGCGTGTAAGTGCGTATATGTATGTATAAGTGCGTATAAGTGCGTATAAGTGTGTATAAGTGTGTGTAAGTGCGTGTAAGTGCGTGTAAGTGCGTGTAAGTGCGTGTAAGTGTGTGTAAGTACGTGTAAGTGTGTGTAAGTACGTGTAAGTTTGTATTAGTGTATGTAAGTGCGTGTAAGTGTGTTTAAGTATGTAAGTGCGTGTAAGTGAGTGTTAGTGCGTGTAAGTATGTGTAAGTGCGTGTAAGTTCGTATAAGTGTGTGTAAGTTCGTGTAAGTACGTGTAGGCATGTATACGTATGATTTCATACGTGTAAGTGCGTGTATGTGCGTGTAAGTGTGTGTAAGTGTGTGTAAGTTTGTGTAAGTGCGTGTAAGTGCGTGTAGGTGCGTGTAAGTGCGTGTAAGTGCGTGTAAGTGTGTGTAAGTGTGTGTAAGTACGTGTAAGTATATGTAAGTATGTGTAAGTGTGTATACGTGCGTGTCAGTACATGTAAGTACGTGTAAATGTGTATAAGTGCGTGTAAGTGCATGTAAGTGTGTGTAAGTGCGTGTAAGTGTGTGTACGTGCATGTAAGTACCTGTAAGTGCGTGTAAGTTCCTGTAAGTGCGTTTAAGTACGTGTAAGTGCGTGTAAGTGCATGTAAGTTTGTGTACGTACGTGTAAGTGTGTGTAAGTGCATGTAAGTGCTTGTAAGTACGTGTAAATGCGCGTATGTGCGTGTAAGTACGTGTCAGTGCGTGTTAGTGCGTGTAACTTTGTGTAAGTACGTGCAAGTGTGTGTATGTGGATGTAAGTGCGTGTAAGTGCATGTAAGTAGGTGTAAGTATGTGTAAGTGCGTGTAAGTACGTGTAAGTTTGTGTAAGTGCGTATAAGTGCATGTAAGTGTGTGTAAGTGCGTGAAACTACGGTTTACGTTCGTGTAAGTGCGTGTAAGTGTATGTAAGTGCGTATAAGTGCGTGTAAGTGCAGTTTAAGTGCGTGTAATTTTGTGTAAGTTTGTGTAAGTGCGAGTAAGTGCATGTAAGTGCGTGTAAGTGCGTGTAAGTGTGTCTAAGTGCATCTGAGTACATGTAAGTTTGTGCAAGTGCGTGTAAGTGTAGTTTAAGTTCGTGTAAGTGCGTAAAAGTGCGTGTAAGTGCGTGTAAGTATGTGTAAGTACGTGTAAGTACGTGTAAGTGCGTTTAAGTATGTGTAAGTGCGTGTAAGTGCGTGTAAGTAAGTGCAAGTTCGTGTAAATGCGTATAAGTATGTGTAAGTGTGTGTAAGTACATGTAAGTACGTGTAAGTACGTGTAAGTGCAAGAAAGTGTGTGTAAGTATGTGTACGTGCATGTAAGCATAAGTAAGTGCGTGAAAGTGCGTGTGAGTGCGTGTAAGTGGATGTAAGTGTGTGTAAGTGCAAGTAAGTACGTATAAGTACGTGTAAGTGTGTGTTAGTATGCGTAAGTACGTGTAAGTGCGTGTAAGTGCGTGTAAGTGTGTGTACGTGTGTATAAGTGTGTGTAAGTACGTTTAAGTTTGTGTAAGTGCGTGTAAGTGCGTGTAAGTGCGTTTAAGTGTGTGTAAGTGCGTGTAAGTACGCTTTAAGTTCATGTAAGTGCGTGTAAGTGCGTGTAAGTGCGTATGAGTGCGTGTAAGTGCATGTAAGTGCAGGTTAAGTGTGTGTAATATCGTGTAAGTTCNTGTAAGTACGTGTAAGTACGTGTAAGTGCAAGAAAGTGTGTGTAAGTATGTGTACGTGCATGTGAGCATAAGTAAGTGCGTGTAAGTGCGTGTAAGTGCGTATGAGTGCGTGTAAGTGCATGTAAGTGCAGGTTAAGTGTGTGTAATATCGTGTAAGTTTGTGTAAGTGCATGTAAGAACGTGTAAGTATGTGTAAGTACATGTAAGTGCATATAAGTGTGTGTAAGTGCATGTAAGTGCGTGTAAGTGTGTGTAAGTACGTGTAAGTGCGTGTAAGTGTGTATAGGTATGTGTAATTTTGTGTAAGTGCGTGTAAGTATGTGTTTGTGCGTGTAAGTGCGTGTAAGTACGTGTAAGTACGTGTAAGTGCATGTAAGTGCGTCTAAGTGCGTGTAAGTTTGTGCAAGTGCATGTAAGTGTGTGTAAGTTCGTGTAAGTGCGTGTAAGTACGTGTAAGTGCGTGTAAGTGTGTGTAAGTATGTAGAAGTGTGTGTAAGTGCGAGTAATTCCATGTAAGTGTATGTAAGTGCGTGTAAGTGCGTTTAAATGCGTGTAAGTGCGTGTAAGTTCGTGTATGTGTGTGTTAGTGCGTGTACGTTCATGTAGGTGCGTGTAGGTGCCTGTAAGTGCATGTAAGTGCGTGTAATGTGCGTGTAAATTTGTGTAAGTGTGTGTAAATGGGTTTATTTGTGTGTAAGTGCGTGTAAGTGCCTTTAAGTGCGTGTACGTTTGTGTAAGTGTGTGTAAGTGCGTGTAAGTGTGCGTAAGTGTATATAAGTGCGTGTAAGTGCTCGTATGTGCGTGTAAGTGCATGTAAGTTTGTGTAAGTACGTGTAACTCTGTGTAAGTATGTGCAAGTGCGTGAAAGTGCATGTAAGTACGTGTAAGTGCGTTTAAATACGTGTATGTGCGTGTAATTACATGTAGGTGCATGTAAGTGCGCGTAACTTCCTGTAGGTATGTGTAAGTACGTGTCAGTGCATGTAAGTATGTGTAAGTGTGTGTATGTGCGTATACCTGTGTGTAAGTGGATGTAAGAGCGTGTAAGAGCGTGTAAGAGCGTGTAAGAGCGTGTAAGAGCGTGTAAGAGCGTGTAAGAGCGTGTAAGAGCGTGTAAGAGCGTGTAAGAGCGTGTAAGAGCGTGTAAGAGCGTGTAAGAGCGTGTAAGAGCGTGTAAGAGCGTGTAAGAGCGTGTAAGAGCGTGTAAGAGCGTGTAAGAGCGTGTAAGAGCGTGTAAGAGCGTGTAAGAGCGTGTAAGAGCGTGTAAGAGCGTGTAAGAGCGTGTAAGAGCGTGTAAGAGCGTGTAAGAGCGTGTAAGAGCGTGTAAGAGCGTGTAAGAGCGTGTAAGAGCGTGTAAGAGCGTGTAAGAGCGTGTAAGAGCGTGTAAGAGCGTGTAAGAGCGTGTAAGAGCGTGTAAGTGCATGTAAGTGCGCGTAACTTCCTGTAGGTATGTGTAAGTACGTGTCAGTGCATGTAAGTATGTGTAAGTGTGTGTATGTGCGTATACCTGTGTGTAAGTGGATGTAAGAGCGTGTAAGAGCGTGTAAGTGTGTATAAGAGCGTGTAAATGCGTGTAAGTACGTGTAAGTACGTGTAAGTATGTGTAAGTGTGTGTAAGTGCGTGTAAGTGTGTGTAAGTGTGTGTAAGTGCATGTAAGTGCGTATAAGTATGTACAAGTACGTGTAAGTGCGTGTAAGTGCGTGTTAGTGCGTGTATGTACGTGTAAGAGCGTGTAAGTGCATGTAAGTACGTGTAAGCGTGGTTTATGTTCGTGTACGTGGGTGAAGGTGTGTGCAAGTACGTGTAAGTTCATGTAAGTACGTGTAAGTGCGTGTAAGAGCGTGTAAGTGCATGTAAGTACGTGTAAGCGTGGTTTATGTTCGTGTACGTGGGTGAAGGTGTGTGCAAGTACGTGTAAGTTCATGTAAGTACGTGTAAGTGCGTGTAAGAGCGTGTAAGTGCATGTAAGTGTGTGTAAGCGCGTGTAAGTGCAGTTTAAGTTCGTGTAAGTACGTGTAAGTGTGTGTAAGGTTGTGTAAGTGCGTGTAAGTACGTGTAAGTGCGTGTAAGTACGTGTAAGTACGTGTAAGTACGTGTAAGTACAAGTAAGTGTATGTAAGTACGTGTAAGTGCATGTAAGCATGTGTAAGTGCGTGTAAGTACGTGAAAGTGCGTGTACGTGGGTGTAAGTGCGTATAAGTGCAAGTAAGTGCGTGTAAGTATGTGTAAGTATGTGTAAGTGTGTGTAAGCACGTGTAAGTACGTGTAGGTATGTGTAAGTGCGTGTAAGTGTGTGTAAGTGGGTGTAAGTACGTGTAAGTTCATGTAAGTGCGTATAAGTGTGTGTAAGTGTGTGTAAGTGCGTGTAAGTGCGGTTTAAGTTCATGTAAGTGTGTGTAACTGCGTGTAAGTGCGTGTCAGTGCGCGTAAGTACGGTTTAAGTGCGTGTAATTTTGTGTAAGTTCGTGTAAGTGCGTGTAAGTGCGTGTAACTGCGTATAAGTGCGTGTAAGTATGTGTAAGTGCTTGTAAGTGCGTGTAAGTGCGTATAAGTGCGTACAAGTGTATGAAAGTGCATGTTAGTGTGTGTAAGTGCGTGTAAGTGCATGTAACTGCGTGTAGGTGTGTGTAATTTTGTGTAAGTGCGTGTAAGTGCATGTTAGTGCATGTTAGTGCGTGTAAGTGTGTGTAAGTGCATGTAAGTGTGTGTACGTACGTGTAAGTGCGTATAAGTGCGTCTAAGTGCGTGTAAGTTTGTGCAAGTGTGTGTGAGTGCGTGTAAGTGCATGTAAGTGCGTATAAGTGCGTCTAAGTGCGTGTAAGTTTGTGCAAGTGTGTGTGAGTGCGTGTAAGTGCATGTAAGTGCGTGTAAGAATGTGTAAGTGCGTGTACGTGCATATAAGTGCGTGTAAGTGTATATAAGTGCGGTTTAAGTTCGTATAAGTGCGTGTAAGTGTGTGTAAGTTTGTGTACGTGCGTGTAAGTGCGAGTAACTGCGTGTAAGTACGTGTAAGTATGTGTAAGTCATGTAAGTGCAAGTAAGTGCATGTAAGTACGTGTAAGTGCATGTAAGCACGTGTAAGTGCGTGTTAGTACGTGTAAGTGCGTGTAAGTGTGTGTAAGTGCGTGTAAGTACGTGTAAGTATGTGTAAGTCATGTAAGTGCAAGTAAGTGCATGTAAGTACGTGTAAGTGCATGTAAGCACGTGTAAGTGCGTGTTAGTACGTGTAAGTGCGTGTAAGTGGGTGTAAGTTTGTGGAAGTGCAAGTAAGTACGTTTAAGTACGTGTAAGTGCGTGTATGTGTGTGTAAGTGCGTGTAAGTGCGTGTAAGTGCATGTAAGTACATGTAAGTGTATGTACATACGTGTAAGTACGTGTAAGTGCGTGAAAGTGTGTGTCAGTGTGTGTAGGTGCAGTTTAAGTGCGTGTATATTCGTGTAAGTTCGTGTAAGTGTATGTAAGTACGTGTAAGTGTGTCTAAGTACATGTAAGTGTGTGGAAGTGTGTGTAAGTGTATGTAAGTGCATGTAAGTGCGTGTAAATATGTGTTAGTGCGTATAAGTGTGTGTAATTGTGTGTAAGTGTGTATAGGTGCGTGTTATACTGTGTAAGTGCGTGTAAGTGCATGTTTGTGCGTGTAAGTACGTGTAAGTGTGTGTAAGTACGTATATGTGCGTGTAAGAGTGTCTAAGTGCGTGTAAGATCGTGCAAGTGAGTGTAAGTGCGTGTATGTTTGTATATGTGCGTGTAAGTGCGTGTAAGTGCGTGTAAGTGTGTGTAAGTGCGTGTAAGTACGTGTAAGTGCGTGTAAGTACGTGTAAGTGTGTGTAAGTGCGTGTAAGTTCGTGTAAGTGCGTGTTAGTATGTGTACGTTCATGTAAGTGCGTGTAAGTGTGTGTAAGTACGTGTAAGTGCGTGTAAGCGTGTGTAAGTTCGTGTAAGTGCATGTAAGTGCATGTAAGTGCATGTAAGTGCGTGTAAGTGTGTGTAAGTGCGTGTGAGTGCGTGTAAGTGCATGTAAGAGCATGTAAGTGCGTGTAAGTGTGTGTAAGCTTTTATAAGTACGTGTAAGTGCGTGTAAGTGCGTGTAAGAGCGTGTAAGTTCGTGTAAGTGCGTGTAAGTGCATGTAAGTGCGTATAAGTGCATGTAAGCGCACGTAAGTGCATGTAAGTGCGCATAAGTGCATGTGAGTGCATGTAAATGCGTGTAAGTGTGTGTAAGTACATGTAAGTACATGCAGGTGCGTGTAAGTGTGTGTAAGTACACGTAAGTTCGTGTAAGTACGTGTAAGTATGTGTAATTTCGTGTAAGTGCGTATAAGTGGATGTAAGTTTGTATAAGAGGGTGTAAGTGCGTGTAAGTACGTGTAAGTACGTGTAAATGCATGTAAGTTTGTGTAAGTATGTGTAAGTGCGTGTAAGTGCTGGTAAGTGTGTGCAAGTGTGTGTAAGTGTGTGTAAGTGCGTGTAAGTGCTGGTAAGTGTGTGCAAGTGTGTGTAAGTGTGTGTAAGTGCGTGTAAGTGCGTGTAAGTGCGTATGAGTATGTGTAAGTGCGTGTAAGTGCTTGTAAGTGCATGTAAGTGTGTGTAAGTGTGTGTAAGCGTGTAAGTGCATGTACGTGCGTGTAAGTGTATATAAGTAAGTGTAAGTGCATGTAAGTTCGTATAAGTGCGTGTAAGTTCGTGTAAGTACGTGTAAGCATGTGTAAGTGCGAGTTTGTGCATGTAAGTGCGTGTAAGTGCGTTTAAGTACGTGTAAGTGTGTGTAAGTGCGTGTAAGTTCGTGTAAGTGCATGTAAGTGCGTGTAAGTGCGTATAAGTACGTGTGAGTGCGTGTTTGTGCATACAAGTGCATGTTAGTGCGTGGAAGTGCGTGTAACTTGGTGTAAGTGCGTGTAAGTACGTGTAAGTGCGTGTAAGTATGTGTAAGTGCGTATAAAAGTGTGTCTGTGTGTGTAAGTGCGTGTAAGTGCGTGTATGTATATATAAGTGTGTATAAGTACGTGTAAGTGTGTGTGAGTGCGTGTAAGTGGGTGTAAGTGCATGTAAGTACGTGTAAGTGTGTGTGAGTGCGTGTAAGTGGGTGTAAGTGCATGTAAGTGCAGTTTACGTTCGTGTAAGTGTGTGTAAGTGCATGTAAGGTCATTAAAGTGTGTGTAAGTGCGCGTAAGTGCGTGTAAGTACGTGTAAGTACGTGTAAGTGCGTGTAAGTACGTGTAAGTGCATGTATGCACGTGTAAGTGCATGTAAGTGCGCGTAAGTGCATGTAAGTACGTGTAAGTACGTGTAAGTGCGTGTAAGTACGTGTAAGTGCATGTATGCACGTGTAAGTGCATGTAAGTGGTCACTGTGGAGACATTTGAGGCCTTGTTCCATTGCCGAGGGGCCTGTTTGAGGCCATAGAGGACTTTGAGCAGACGGCAAACCTTGTTTTCCCCCCGGGCTGCACAAAGCCCTCAGGCTGAGACATGTACACCACCTCCTCCAAATCGTCGTTGAGGAAAGCGGACTTTACGTCCATTTGGTGGGGGTACCACTGCTGCTCAGCCGCCAGGGCCAGGATAACACGAATGGAGCTGTACTTGGCAACAGGGGCAAATGTATCGCTGTAATTGACCCCTTGAACCTGGCTGTAGCCGCGCGCCACCAAGCGCGCCTTGTACCTGTCGGGCGCACCGTGAACGTCAAGCTTGCGCTTGAACACCCATTTGCAGGAGACAATGGGGGCACCAGGAGGAAGGTCGACCAGATCCCATGTGCGTTGTTTTTCCAGCTGCTCAAACTCGCTGACAGCTGTGGCATGCCAATCCGCAGTCAGGACGGCTCATGGCGTCCTTGTAGCTGACCGGGTCAACAGCCTGAACAACAAGGGCCAGGTCCTGCAAAGGGTCGAAGGGAGATGGAGGAGAAGAATTGGGTGAAGGAGGACTGGAAGGCGTAGCCGCCGAGGCCATAGACGAGCGGGGAGAGAACAGGGCAGCAAGAGCACGGAGCTTGGCGACGCGTGCAGAGCGGTGTGGTGGGTCATCAGGGCGCCAGCAAGAGGGCCAGGTCGGACGGTGAAGAGCTGGAGGTGGAGGAGGTGGAGGTGGCGGAGGGGGTGGCGCATCCACGGGGCCGTTGTCAGCTGCAGGAATGATAGGGGGAAGAACACCAGCATGCTCGTCCTGATCATGTTCGACTGGATGCTGAGGAGGAAGTGCAGGTTGGGAGTCAAGAGGAATGATATGAAGAGGAGGTGGCTCAGAGGCAGCCGCGGTGC
>SZWC01002585.1:17165-31344 GCA_023375785.1 Penium margaritaceum | reverse complement strand
TCGTTGTTGTCTTTGATCAAAAATGTCAGTCTGTCTGAAAGTTGCATGGCCAGAATAGCGAAGGCCTGATCGCAGCGTCTCTTCCATTGTAATTTCTCTTCAGCAGTTGCGTTTGCAGCAAGAGTTTCTTCAGGGGGATCTGAATCAACTCCCCATAATCCTTTGGCTAGAAACACCATCTTCATGTTGAATGCGAATTCGTTGTAGTCTGCTCCGTCAAATGGCTGTATCTTGAAGTGATCACCCATGACGCCTCCACTGATGCTCACCATGGCTTCTGTTGTTGTCGTTAGATGGTAGGGAACAGCGCAACCAGTCTGCAAAGTGTTTTGCGCGACACCTGCTCTGATACCACTTGTTGTAAGCTATGATCGTTGAATGTCACAAAACAGATGCGAGACAGTGCAGAACCAATTGCAGAATCAGTGAAGATCAACACAGGCTCACTCAGCCAGATCTACACACTGCAATGAGAGAGGAAGGAAGTCTCTTTCATAAACTCCAAGTACTGGGTGCAAAGCACCTACAATCTAGGTAGACTAGAATAGAANAGCCAGGCTAAATACCTCGCTCGTCTTCGCTGCTGCTCGTCTCGCTCTGCTGAACAGTGGTGCCGTCCGCAGCTGCCGTCTTCAAAACTACCGGCTTCGCTCGGCTGTTGTTTGGGTATTGTTTGGATGTTTTCGCTTCCGGTAGATGACCACCGCTTGAACGTGGTCTTGACTCTCAAATGTTATCCCTGGTACCTCTGTGTATGTATTCATTAGTCGTCGGCCGTAGATCGTCCATCGGACGGTGGCCGTATCATCAACCGCTCGATAGATATCGATCGGTTATGCTCCCCCCCTGATGTCCGAACCCTGCCGTTACTCTTATTGATGCGGACGGACAGTCCGGTCACTTGTGGCTCAACTTCTGCCGAGTGTGCCACGTTGGCCTCCTGCTTAGGTACCACCCAAGCTTCCGCAACACCGAACCACTTGAAGTAAGTACGCAATAATCCACTGGATATATGTCACGCGTCATCACTACACTTATCGAAATACAGGTACATCAGTGGGCAGGGGAGGCACGGCAATGTCCTCTCTCCTGACCCCGGGCACGGGTAGTTGATAGGGTAGAGTAGGTCACGGAGGGGCAGGCGAGAGGTGCCAGTACCTCTCCCCTGCCTCTCTGTGGTTTTTGCCTTTTTTGTGAAACTCATTTCCAACATGTGTAAGTGTGTGTAAGTGCGTGTAAGTGTGTGTAAGTGTGTGTAAGTGCGTGTAAGTGTGGTTTAAGTTCGTGTAAGTGCGTGTAAGTGCGTGTAAGTGCGTGTCAGTGCGTATAAGTGTGGTTTAAGTGCGTTTAATGTCGTGTAAGTTTGTGTAAGTGTGTGTAAGTGCCTGTAAGTGTGTGTAAGTGTGTGTAAGTGCGTGTAAGTGCACGTAAGTGCGTGTAAGTGCATGTAAGTACGTGTAAGTGCATGTAAGTACGTGTTAGTGCGTGTAAATGCGTGTAAGTGCATGTAAGTGGGTGTAGGTGCATGTAATTTTGTGTAAGTGCGTATAAACGCGTGTTAGTGCGTATAAGTGCGTGTAAGTGCGTGTAAGTGCATGTACGTGTGTGTAAGTGTGTGTAAGTGCATGTACGTGAGTATAAGTGCGTCTAAGTGTGTGTATGTTTGTGCAGGTGCGTGTAAGTGCGTGTAAGTGCGTGTCAGTGCGTGTAAGTGCGTGTAAGTGCGTGTAAGTGCATGTACGTACGTGTATGTGCGTGTACGTGTGTGTAATTGTGTGTCAGTGCATATAAGTGCAGTTTAAGTACGTTTATTTTTTTGTAAGTCCGTGTAAGTGCGTGTAAGTATGTGTAAGTGCGTCTAAGTACGTGTAAGTGCGTGTAAATGCATGTAAGTGCGTGTAAGTGCGTGTAAGTGTGTGTTAGTGCATGTAAGTGCGTGTAAGTGGGTATAGGTGCGTGTCATTTTCTGTAAGTGCGTGTAAGTGCGTGTTAGTGTGAGTAAGTGCATGTAAGTATGTGTAAGTGCGTGTAAGTACGTGTAAGTGTGTGTGAGTGCGTATAAGTGCGTGTAAGAGCGTCTAAGTGCGTGTAAGTTCATGCAAGTGCATGTAAGTGCATGTACGTTTGTATAAGTGTGTGTAAGTGCGTGTAAGTGCGTGTAAGTGCATGTAAGTGCATGTAAGTGCGTGTCAGTACGTGTAAGTGGGTGTAAGTGCGTGTAAGTACGTGTAATTTTGTGTAAGTACGTGTTAGTGCGTGTACGTTTGTTTCGGTGTGTGTAAATACGTGAAAGTGGGTGTAAGCGTGTGTAAGTTTGTATAAGTGTGTTTAAGTGCGTGTAAGTGCGTGTAAGTACGTGTAAGTGCGTGTAAGTACGTGTAAGTGCGTGTATGTACGTATAAGAGCGTGTAAGTGCGTGTAAGTGTGTATAAGTACTTGTAAGTATGTGTAAGTGCGTGTAAGTGCCTGTAAGTTCGTGTAAGTGCGTGTAAGTGCGTGTATGTACGTATAAGAGCGTGTAAGTGCGTGTAAGTGTGTATAAGTACTTGTAAGTATGTGTAAGTGCGTGTAAGTGCCTGTAAGTTCGTGTAAGTGCGTGTAAGTGTGTGTAAGTGCGTGTAAGTACGTGTAAGTGTATGTAAGTGCGTGTAAGTGTGTGTAAGTACGTGTAAGTGTGTGTAAATGTGTGTAGGTGTGTGTACGTGCGTGTAAGTGCATGCAGGTGCGTATAAGTGTGTATAAGTGCACGTAAGTTCGTGTAGGTGCGTGTAAGTACGTGTAAGTGTGTATAAGTATGTGTAAGTGCGTGTAAGTGCGTGTAAGTGCGTGTAAGAGCGTGTAAGTGCGTGTAAGTGTGTGTAAGTGCGTGTAAGTTCGTGTAGGTGCGTGTAAGTACGTGTAAGTGTGTATAAGTATGTGTAAGTGCGTGTAAGTGCGTGTAAGTGCGTGTATATGGATGTAAGTTTGTGTAAGAGCGTGTAAGTACGTGTAAGTACATGTAAGTGTGGGTAAATGCGTGTAAGTTTGTGTAAGTCTGTGTAAGTGTGTGTAAGCGCATGTAAGTTCGTGTAAGTGCGTGTAAGTGTGTGTAAGTGTGTGTAAGTGTGTATTAGTGCGTGTAAGTGCGTGTAAGTGCGTGTCAGTGCGTCTAAGAGCGTGTAAGTTCATGTAAGTGTGTGTAAGTACTTTTAAGTACGTGTAAGTGTGTGTAAGTGCGTGTAAGTTTGTGTAAGTGCGTGTAAGTGTGTGTAAGTGCATGTAAGTGCGTGTAAGTGCGTGTAAGTGCCTGTAAGTACGTGTAAGTACGTGTTAATGTATGTAAGTGTGTTTTAGTGTGTGTAAGTGCATGCAGGTGCGTGTAAGTGTGTGTAAGTGCACGTAAGTTTGTGTAGGTACGGGTAAGTATGTGCAAGTGCGTGTAAGTATGTGTAAGTGTGTGTAAGTGCATGTAAGTGCGTATAAATGGATATTAGTTCGTGTAAGAGCGTGTAAGTGCATATAAGAGCATGTAAGTGTGTGTAAGTGCGTGTAAGTGCGTATAAGTATGTGTAAGTGTGTGTAAGTGTGGGTAAGTGCGTGTAAGTACGTGTAAGTATGTGTAAGTTTGTGTAAGTGTATGCAAGTGCGTGTAAGTGCATGTAAGTACGTGTAAGTGCGTGTAAGTGGGTGTAAGTGCGTGTAAGTGCAAGAAAGTGCGTGTAAGTGCGTGTAAATGTGTGTAAGTACGTGTAAGTCCGTGTAAGTGCGTGTAAGTGCGTGTAAGTACGTGTAAGTTTGTGTAAGTGTGTGTAAGTGCATGTAAGTGCGTGTAAGTGTGTGTAAGTGTGTGTAAGTGCGGTTTAAGTTCGTGTAAGTGCGTGTAAGTGCGTGTAAGTGCTTGTCAGTGCGTGTAAGTGCAGTTTAAGAGCATTTAATTTTGTATACGTTCGTGTAAGTGTGTGTAAGTGCCTGTACGTGTGTGTAAGTGTGTGTAAGTACGTGTAAGTGCACGCAAGTGCGTGTAAGTGCGTATAAGTGCGTGCAAGTGCGTGTTAGTGCGTGTTAGTGCGTGTAAGTGCGTGTAAGTGTGTGTAAGTACGTGTAGGTGCATGTAATTTTGTGTAAGTGCGTATAAGTGCGTGTTAGTGCGTATAAGTGCGTGTAAGTGTGTGTACGTGCGTGTAAGTGTGTGTAAGTGCGTGTACGTGCGTATAAATGTGTCTAAGTGTGTGTAAGTTTGTGCAAGTACGTGTAAGTGTGTGTAAGTTTGTGTAAGTGCGTGTAAGTGTGTGTAAGTGCGTGTAAGTGCGTGTAAGTGCGTGTAAGTGCGTGTAAGTACGTGTAAGTACGTGTAAGTACGTGTAAGTACGTGTAAGTACGTGTAAGTACGTGTAAGTACGTGTAAGTACGTGTAAGTACGTGTAAGTACGTGTAAGTACGTGTAAGTACGTGTAAGTACGTGTAAGTACGTGTAAGTACGTGTAAGTACGTGTAAGTACGTGTAAGTACGTGTAAGTACGTGTAAGTACGTGTAAGTACGTGTAAGTACGTGTAAGTACGTGTAAGTACGTGTAAGTACGTGTAAGTACGTGTAAGTACGTGTAAGTACGTGTAAGTACGTGTAAGTACGTGTAAGTACGTGTAAGTACGTGTAAGTACGTGTAAGTACGTGTAAGTACGTGTAAGTACGTGTAAGTACGTGTAAGTACGTGTAAGTACGTGTAAGTACGTGTAAGTACGTGTAAGTACGTGTAAGTACGTGTAAGTACGTGTAAGTACGTGTAAGTGCGTGTAAGTGCGTGTAAGTGCAGTTTAAGTTTGTGTAAGTGCGTGTAAGTGCGTGTAGTGTGTAAGTGCGTGTAAGTGCATGTAAGTACGTGTAAGTACGTGTAAGTACGTGTAAGTGCAAGTAAGTGCGTGTAAGTATGTTTAAGTCCATGTAAGCACGAGTAAGTGCGTGTAAGTACGTGTAAGTATGTGTTAGTGGGAGTAAGTCCGTGTAAGTGCAAGTAAGGACGTATAAGTACGTATAAGTATGTGTATGTACGTGTAAGTGCGTGTAAGTGTGTGTAAGTATGTATAAGTGCGTGTAAGTGTGTGAAGGTATGTGTAAGTACGTGTACGTTTGTGTAAGTGCGTGTAACTGTGTGTAAGTGCGTGTAAGTGTGTGTAAGTGCGTGTAAGTGCGGTTAAAGTTCGTATAAGTGCGTGTAAGTGCATGTAAGTGCGTGTAAGTGCGTGTAAGTGTGTGTAAGTGCGTATAAGTGTGTGTAAGTGCGTGTCAGTGTGTGTAAGTGCGTGTAAGTACGTGTAACTACGTGTAGGTACGTGTAATTTTGTGTAAGTACGTGTAAGTACGTGTTAGTGCGTGTAAGTGCATGTACGTACGTGTAAGTGTGTGTAAGTGCGTGTAAGTGTGTGTAAGTGTGTGTAAGTGCGTATAAGTGCGTGTAAGTGCGTGTCAGTGTGTGTAAGTGCGTGTAAGTACGTGTAACTACGTGTAGGTACGTGTAATTTTGTGTAAGTACGTGTAAGTACGTGTTAGTGCGTGTAAGTGCATGTACGTACGTGTAAGTGTGTGTAAGTGCGTGTAAGTGTGTGTAAGTGTGTGTAAGTGCGTATAAGTGCGTCTAAGTACGTGTAAGTTCATGCAAATGCATGTAATTACGTGTAAGTTTGTGTAAGAGTGTGTTAGTACGTGTAAGTGTGTGTAAGTGCGTGTTAGTGCATGTAAGAGCGTATAAGTGCGTGTAAGTGCGTGGAAGTGCGTGTAAGTGCTTGTTAGTGCGTGTAAGTGTGTGTAAGTACGTGTAACTGCATGTAGGTGTGAGTAATTTTGTTTAAGTGCGTATAAGTGCGTGTTATTGCGTATAAGTATGTGTAAGTACGTGTATTTGCGTGTACGTGCGTGTAAGTGTGTAGAAGTGCGTGTACGTGCGTATAAGTGTGTCTAAGTGTGTGTAAGTTTGTGCAAGTACGTGTAAGTGCGTGTAAGTTTGTGTAAGTGTGTATAAGTACGTGTAAGTACGTGTAAGTGCGTGTAAGTGCGTGTAGGTGCGTGTAAGTGCGTGTAAGTGCAGTTTAAGTTTGTGTAAGTGCGTGTAGGTACATGTAAGTTTGTGTAAGTGCGTGCAAGTGCGTGTAAGTGCGTGTAAGTGCATGTAAGTACGTATAAGTACGTGTAAGTACGTGTAAGTGCAAGTAAGTGCGTGTAAAAATGTGTAAGTGCATGTAAGCACGAGTAAGTGTGTGTAAGTACGTGTAAGTGCGTGTTAGTGGGTTTAAGTGCGTTTAAGTGCAAGTAAGTACGTGTAAGTACATATAAGTGCGTGTAAGTGCGTATAAGTGTGTGTAAGTACATGTAAGTGCGTGTAAGTGCGTGTAAGTGCGTGTAAGTACGTTAACGTTTGTGTAAGTGCGTGTAACTGTGTGTAAGTGCGTATAAGTGTATGTAAGTGCGTGTAAGTGCGGTTTAAGTTCGTGTAAGTGCGTATAAGTACATGTAAGTGCGTGTAAGTGTGTGTAAGTGCTTACAAGTGCGTGTAAGTGCATATCAGTGTGTGTAAGTATGTGTAAGTACGTGTAAGTGCGTGTAGGTGCGTGTAATTTTGTGTAAGTGTGTGTAAGTGCGTGTTAGTACGTGTAAGTGCATGTACGTATGTGTGAGTGCGTGTAAGTACGTGTAAGTGTGTGTATGTATGTGTAAGTGCGTAGAAGTGTGTCTAAGTGCGTGTAAGTTTGTGCAAGTGCGTGTAAGTGCCTGTAAGTTCATGTAAGTGTGTGTAAGTGTGTGTAAGTGCGTGTAAGTGCGTGTTAGTGCATGTAAGTGCGTGTAAGCATGTGTAAGTTCGTGTAAGTGTGTGTTAGTGCGTGGATGTTTGTGTAAGTACGTGTAAGTACGTGTAAGTGCGTGTAAGTGCGTGTAAGTGCGTGTAAGTTTGTGTAAGTGCGTGTAAGTGCGTGTAAGCACGTGAAAGTGTGTGTAAATGCCTGTAAGTGTGTGTAAATGCGTGTAAGTGCGTGTAAGTGCGTGTAGGTGTATGTAAGTGCGTGTAAGTTAGTGTGAGTGCGTGTAAGTGCGTGTAAGTTTGTGTAAGTGCGTGTAAGTGCGTGTAAGTGCGTACAAGTACGTGTAAGTGCATGTAAGTACGTGTAAGTACGTGTAAGTACGTGTAAATGCGTGGAAGTGTGTGTAAGTGTGTGTAAGTGCGTGTAGGTATGTGTAAGTGCGTGTAAGTGCATGTAAGTGTGTGTAGGTGCGTATCAGTACGTGTAAGTGCGTGTAAGTATGTATAAGTGCGTGTAAGTGCGTGTAAGTGGATATAAGTGCATGTAAGTGCGTGTAAGTGCGTGTAAGTGCGTACAAGCACGTGTAAGTGCATGTAAGTACGTGTAAGTACGAGTAAGTACGTGTAAATGCGTGGAAGTGTGTGTAAGTGTGTGTAAGTGCGTGTAGGTATGTGTAAGTGCGTGTAAGTGCATGTAAGTGTGTGTAGGTGCGTATCAGTACGTGTAAGTGCGTGTAAGTATGTATAAGTGCGTGTAAGTGCGTGTAAGTGGATATAAGTGCATGTAAGTGCGTGTAAGTGCGTGTAAGTGCGTACAAGCACGTGTAAGTGCATGTAAGTACGTGTAAGTACGAGTAAGTACGTGTAAATGCGTGGAAGTGTGTGTAAGTGTGTGTAAGTGCGTGTAAGTATGTGTAAGTGCGTGTAAGTGCGTGTAAGTGGATATAAGTTCATGTAAGAGCGTGTAAGTGCGTGTAAGTGCGTGTAAGTGCGTGTAAGTGCTTATAAATGTGTGTAAGATTGTGTAAGTGCGTGTAAGTGTGTGTAAGTGCTTGTAAGTGTGTGTAAGTGCGTATAAGTACGTGTAAGTGCGTGTAAGTACATGTAAGTGCGTGTAAGTGTATAAGTGTGTGTAAGTGCGTGTTTGTGCGTGTAAGTGCGTGTAAGTGTGGATAAGTGCCTATACGTTTGTGTAAGTACGTGTAAGCATGTGTAAGTGCGATTTCGTACGTGTAAGTGCGTGTAAGTGTGTGTAAGTGTGCGTAAGTACGTGTAAGTGCGTGTATGTATGTGTGTAAGTGTGTGTAAGTGTATGTAAGTGCATGTAAGTACGTGTAAGTGCGTGAAAGTGTATGTAAGTGCGTGTAAGTGCGTGTAAGTACCTGTAAATGCGTGTAAGTTTGTGTTTGTATATGTGCGTGAAAGGGTGTGTAAGTGTGTGTAAGTATGTGTAAGTGCGTACAAGTACGCGTCAATGTGTGTAAGTGCGTGTAAGTGCGTGTATATATGTATAAGTGCGTATAAGTGCGTATAAGTGTGTGTATGTGTGTGTAAGTGCGTGTAAGTACGTGTAAGTGTGTATAAGTGCGTGTACTTGCGTGTAAGTGTGTGTAAGTGTGTGTAAGTGCGTGTACGTTTGCGTAAGTGCGTGTAAGTGCGTGTAAGTGTGTGTAAGTGTGTAAGTGCGTGTAAGTGCGTATTAGTGCGTGTAAGTATGTGTAAGTGCATGCAAGTTTGTATAAGTGCATGTAAGTTCGTGTAAGTGCGTGTAGGCATGTATAAGTGCAACTTTGTGCATGTAAGTGCGTGTAAGTACGTGTAAGTGCATGTAAGTGCGTATAAGTTCATGTAAGTACGTGTAAGTGCGTATAAGGGCATATAAGTGTGTGTAAGTGCGTGTAAGTGCGTGTAAGTGCGTGTAAGTGTGTGTAAGTATGTGCTAGTACGTGTAAGTGCATGTACGTGCATGTAAGTGCGTGTAAGTATGTGTAAGTGCGTATAAGTGTGTGTCAGTGCGTGATAGTACGTGTAAGTGTGTGTAAGTACGTGTAAGTGTGTGCAAGTGCGTGTAAGTACGTGTAAGTACGTGTAAGTGCGTGTAAGTGCGTGTACCTTCGTGTAAGTGTGTGTAAGTGCGTATAAGTAAGTGTACATTTGTATAAGTGTGTGTAAGTGTGTGTAAGTGTGTTTAAGTATGTGTTAGTGTGTATAAGTGCGTGTAAGTGCGTGTAAGTGCGTGTAAGTGTGTGTAAGTACATGTAAGTTTGTTAAATTGCGTGTAAGTTCGTGTAAGTGTGTGTAAGTGCATGTAAGTGCGTAAAAGTGTGTGTCAGTGTGTGCAAGAGTGTGTAAGTGTGTGTAAGTGCGTGTAATTACAAGTAAGTCCGTGTAAGCACGTCTAAGTGTGAGTACATGTGTCTGAGTGTGTGAAAATGAGTATAAGTGCGTGGAAATGCGTGTAAGTGCGTAAAAGTGCGTGTAAGTATGTGTAAGTTCGTGTAAGTGCGTGTAAGTACGTGTAAGTGCGTCTAAGTGTATGTAAGTGTGTGTAAGTGAGTATAACTGCAGTTTACGTTCGTGTAAGTGCGTGTAAGTGTGTATACGTACGTGTAAGTGCGTGTAAGTGTGTGCAAGTGCATGCAAGTGTGTGTAAGTACGTGTAGGTGTGTGTAACTTTGTGTAAGTGCGTGTAAGTACGTGTAAGTACATGTAAGTGCGTGTAAGTGCGTATAAGTGTGTGCAAGTGCGTGCAAGTGCGTACAAGTGCGTGTAAGTACGTGTAAGTGCGTCTAAGTGTATGTAAGTGTGTGTAAGTGAGTATAACTGCAGTTTACGTTCGTGTAAGTGCGTGTAAGTGTGTATACGTACGTGTAAGTGCGTGTAAGTGTGTGCAAGTGCATGCAAGTGTGTGTAAGTACGTGTAGGTGTGTGTAACTTTGTGTAAGTGCGTGTAAGTACGTGTAAGTACATGTAAGTGCGTGTAAGTGCGTATAAGTGTGTGCAAGTGCATGCAAGTGCGTACAATTGCGTGTAAGTACGTGTAAGTGCGTGTAAGTGTGTGTAAGTACGTGTAAGTGTGTGTAAGTACTCGTAAGCGTGTATAAGTGCATGTAAGTGTGTGTAAGTGCGTGTAAGTTCGTGTAAGTATGTGTGAGTGCGTGTAAGTGTGTGTATGTACATGTAAGTGCATGTAAGTGCGTGTAAGTGCGTGTAAGTACGTCTAAGTGTGTGTAAATGAGTGTGTGTGCGTGTAAGTGCATTTAAGTGCATGTAGGTGCGTGTAAGTGCGTGTAAGTTTGTGTAGGTGGGTGTAAGTACGTGTAAGTGCGTGTAAGTATGTGTAAGTGTGTGTAAGTGCGTGCAAGTGTGTGTCAGTGTGTGTAAGTACGTGTAAGTTGATGAAAGTTTGTTTAAGAGCGTGTAAATGCTTATAAGTGCGTGTACGTGAGGGTAAGTGCATGTAAATGCGTGTAAGTTCGTGTAAGTGCGTGTAAGTGCGTGCAAGTGTGTGTAAGTGCGTGCAAGTGCATGTAAGTGTGTGTAAGTGCGTGTAAGTGCGTGTAAGTGCATGTAAGTGTGTGTAAGTGTGTGTAAGTGTGTGTAAGTGCGTGTAAGTATGTGTAAGTTTGTGTAAGTGCGTGTAAGTGCATGAAAGTGCATGTAAGTGCGTGTAAGTGCGTGTAAGTGTAAGTAAGTGCGTGTAGGTGCTTGTCAGTATGTATAAGTGCGTGTAAGTGTGTGTAAGTTTGTGTAAGTACGTGTTAGTGCGTGTAAGTACGTGTAAGTATGTGTAAGTGTGTATAATTGCGTGTCAGTGCGTGTAAGTGCGTGTAAGTGCGTGTATGTACATATAAGTGCGTGTAAGTGTGTGTAAGTACGTGTAAGTACGTGTAAGTGCGTGTCAGTGCGTGTAAGTGTATGTAAGTACGTGTAAGTACGTATGAGTTTGTGTAAGTGCGTGTAAGTTCGTGTAAGTGTGTGTAAGTGGGTGTAAGTGCGTGTAAGTGCGTGTAAGTACGTATAAGTGCGTGTAAGTGTGTGTAAGTACGTGTAAGTACGTGTAAGTGCGTGTCAGTGCGTGTAAGTGTATGTAAGTACGTGTAAGTACGTATAAGTGCGTGTAAGTGTGTGTAAGTACGTGTAAGTACGTGTAAGTGCGTGTCAGTGCGTGTAAGTGTATGTAAGTACGTGTAAGTACGTATAAGTGCGTGTAAGTGTGTGTAAGTACGTGTAAGTACGTGTAAGTGCGTGTCAGTGCGTGTAAGTGTATGTAAGTACGTGTAAGTACGTATAAGTGCGTGTAAGTGTGTGTAAGTACGTGTAAGTACGTGTAAGTGCATGTAAGTACGTGTAAGTGCATATAAGTACATGTAAGTGCATGTAAGTGTGTGTAAGTGTGTGTAAGTGCGTGTAAGTGCGTGTAAGTTCGTGTAACTTTGTGTAAGTACGTGTAAGTGCGTGTAAGTACGTCTAAGTGTGTGTAGGTGCATATAAGTACGTGTAAGTACGTGTAAGTGCATGTAAGTACGTGTAAGTGCGCATAAGTGCATGTAAGTATGGTTTATGTGGGTGTAATTTCATGTAAGTTCGTGTAAATGCGTGTAAGTGTGTGTAAGTGCGTGTAAGTGCGTGTAAGTACGTGTAAGTGTGTATAAGTGCGTGTAAGTGTGTGTAAGTGTGTGTAAGTACGTGTAAGTGCGTGTAAGTGCGTGTAGGTACGTGTAAGTACGTGTAAGTACGTGTAGGTGCGTGCAAGTGCGTATAAGTGTTTATAAGTGCGTGAAAGTGCGTGTAAGTGCGTCTAAGTACGTGTACGTGTGTGGAAGTGTATGTAAGTATATGTAAGTGCGTGTAAGTGCGTGTAAGTACGTGTAAGTGCGTATAAGTACGGTTTAAGTGCGTGTAAGTTTATATAAGCTCGTTTAAGTGCTTGTAAGTGTGTATGAGAGCGTGTAAGTATGTGTAAGTGCGTGTAAGTGTGTGTAGGTATCTGTAAGTGCGTGTAGGTGCGTGTTAGTGCGTGTAAGTGCGTGTAAGTGCCTGTAAGTGTGTGCAAGTGCGTGTAAGTACGTGCAAGTGCGTGTAAGTGTGTGTAAGTGCGTGTAAGTGCGTATCAGTGCGTGTAAGTGCGTGTAAGTATATGTAAGTTTGTGTAAGTACGTGTAAGTGAGTGTACGTGCGTGTAAGTGCATGGAAGTGCATACAAGTGCGTGTAAGTGCGTGTAAGTGCGTGTAAGTGCGTGTGAGTGCGTGTAAGTGCGTGTAAGTATGTGTAAGTGTATGTAAGTGCTTGTAAGTATGTGTAAGTATGCGTGAAAGTACATGTAAGTGCATGTAAGTTCATATAAGTGCGTGTAAGTGCGTTTAAGTGCGTGTAAGTATGTGTAAGTACGTGTAAGTGTGTGTAAGTGAATGTAAGTACAAGTAAGTGTGTATAAGTACGTGTAAGTGCGTGTAAGTGCGTGTAAGTGTGTGCAAGTGCGTGTAAGTGCGGTTTAAGTGGGTCTAATTTCGTATAAGTTCGTGTAAATGTGTGTAAGTCAGTTTAAGTTTGTGTAAATGTGTGTAAGTGCGTGTAAGTACGTGTAAGTGTGTGTAAGTGTGTGTAAGTGCTTGTAAGCGCGTCTAAGTACGTGTAAGGGCGTGGAAGTGCGTGTAAGTTTGTATAAGTGTGTGTAAATGCGTGTAAGTATGTGTAAGTGCATGTAAGTACGTGTAAGTACGTGTTAGTGTGTGTAAGTACGTATAAGTGTATGTAAGTGCATGTAAGTGCATGTAAGTGCAAATAAGTGTATGTAATTGCATGTAAGTGCGTATAAGTGTGTGTAAGTATGTCTAAGTGTGTGTAAGTGTGTGTAAGTGCGTGTAAGTACGTGTACGTTTATGTAAGTGCGTGTAAGTGGGTATAAGTGCGTCTAAGTGCATATACGTGTGGGTAAATGAGTGTTAGTGCAGTTTAAGTTCGTGTAAGTGTGTGTAAGTGTGTGTATGTGCGTGTACGTACATGAAAGTCCGTGTAAGTGCGTGTAAGTAGGTGTAAGTGCATGTAAGTGTGTGCAAGTGCGTGTAAGTGCATGTAGGTGCGAGTAAAAGTGTGTAAGTACGCGTAAGTTCATGTAGGTGCGTATAAGTATGTTTAAGTGCGTGTAAGCATGTGTAAGTGTGTGTAAGTGCGTATAAGTGCGTGTAAGTAAGTATAAGTGCATGGAAGTACGTGGAAGTACGTGTAAGTGCTTATAAGTACGTGTAAGTTCGTGTAAATAAATGTCAGTTGGTGTAAGTGCATATCAGTGCGTGTAAGAGTGTGTAAATGCGTGTAAGTGCGTATAAGTGTGTGTAAGTGCGTGTACGTTCGTGTAAGTATGTGTAACTTTGTGTAAGTACGTGTAAGTATGTGTAAGTACGAGTTCGTGTGTGTAAGTGTGTGTAAGTGCATGTAAGTGCATGTATGTATGTATAAGTACGTGTAAGTTCCTGTATGTGCGTGTAAGTGTGTGTAAGTACGTGTAAGTGCATGAAAGTGCATGTAAGTACGTGTAAGTGCGTTTAAGTGTGTGTAAGTGCGTGTAAGTACGTGTAAGTGCATGTTAGTGCGTGTATGTGCATGTAAGTGCGTGTAAGTGCGTGTATGTGCGTGTAATTTTGTGTAAGTACGTATAAGTGCGTGTTAGAGCGTGTAAGTGTGTGTAAGTACGTATACGTGCATGTACGTGCATGTAAGTGTGTGTAAGTGTGTGTACGTGCGTCTAAGTGCGTCAGAGTTTGTCTAAGGTGGCTCAGAGGCAGCCGCGGTGCAATCCCGCAATATTTCATCAAACGTGGCACTGCGGCTCCTAACAATTTGTTGAGCCGTTGGGTCCCAGAGATGGTATGACTGGCTGTTGTCATTGTAGCCCACGAGGATGCCTTTCTTGGTGTGGGAGACCAGTTTGTCGCGGGCTGACGGTGTGACCCAGGCATAGGCCGTACTGCCAAAGACTTTGAGATGGCCAACCTTGGGCTTACGGCCTGTCCAAGCTTCGTATGGAGTGCTTGTGCCTTTGAGGCGTTTGCAGGGAAGTCTGTTGAGGAGATAGCCTGCAGTATTGACCGCTTCGGCCCAAAAACCAGAGGGCAATCCCGCAGCATGAAGCATAGAGCGAGCTTTCTCCAAAAGAGTACGATTCATACGTTCAGCTTGCCCATTTTGCTGAGGTGTATGAGGTACAGATCGCTGATGATGGATGCCGTGACTGGCATAAAAATCTGCAAGGGCTTTATTCACAAACTCTCCTCCATTGTCGGATCGTACAGTCTTCACCCGTTTGTCAGTTGCATTCTCAACCAGTTTGATCCAGGTGATGATGTGATCGGCGGCTTCTGATTTATGTCGGAGAAAGCGGAGCCACACATGATGAGTGAAATCATCTAGA
>SZWC01002584.1:195900-216246 GCA_023375785.1 Penium margaritaceum | reverse complement strand
CCCTCTCTCTCTCTCTCTCTCTCTCTCTCTCTCTCTCCCCCTCTTTCATTCCGTAGCTCAATTTGTCTCAGGTGGAAACCTCATGCTCAGGTGAGCCATGCCATGTTCGTTGGAGGCTGTGGAACTTGTCCTCCCAAAGCAGCAGCAGCAACAGCAATAATGGCAGCAGTCGCTGGAGCAGGAGAAGCAGAAAGAGCAGCCCCTGGGCTGTAGGACGACACCAGCTGCAAGAGCAACAGCGCCAGCAACGGCGTCGGCCGAGGTGCAGTAGCTGATTGGGATGAGCAAGGCAGGCTCCAACCATCCAAGGATATCCATTTGTGCATCCACTGGCCGAATGCTTTGTACTGGTTCATGTAAAGGAGTGGTGGAAAACAAATCCACCCCCACCCCCCACAACCCCCTGCTGCCACAATGCCAGTCGTATTCCGTATTGACACTGGATTCTAGAGCAGGGTTCAAGTATTCTAAACAGAAGTCTTAGAGTAAATAGAAAAGAGTGGTGATACAGCCACCCTTTTGTGCACATTGACAGTGGTACAAATTCAATGCATTACTGTCCACTTCATTTGCCACTTGGTAGTTCATTGCCGGCTTCCTAAACTGGTTATCTGGCGCAGAGTGTCCACTGGCTGAAGACTGGACGATGTCCTCTGGGACGTATGTTCACATAGGTATGCTCCATCTCCATGGTGTAGGGGAATTGTCCAACAAAGGGGGGTGTCTTGTTCTTGGATATGTGCATGGCATTCTGTTCAGCATGAAGGCGGGATTAAAATCTTACGCTGAATTTTTGGTTGTTGTCCATGGATGAAGTTTCATCCTTGGTGCTAGACTAAGTGGTGGCATACTCCATTGGTTTGTGGCTAACACACTCTAGCTATGACGTGCCCCACATGCAGTGTGCAACAAAGCTATGTAGCATGGTAATTATTTTGCTTCTCAATCTGGGTGTAAGACGCATAGACCCAACTTTCGGAACTAGGAAGCTCATCCGCCTCGAGTGAGAAATAACCTAGCTAGACATCGGCAACTACTAACGCTATGCCAGGAAGAAGGCAAACAAAAAGCACCTGTCAATGTCACCTGTCACCTGTCATGCTTTGCATCGACGATGCATGACATGTGTCGTCATTTGCAAGTGCCCTAGTGAAATTTGAATTCCACGACTGAGTTGTTCCATAATTTTTTTGACGAGTTTTTTGGTATTTTGTAATGATTTTAGGGGTTTTTTTGAAATCAACGAAAAGGAGGGGTGGATCATTAAATTCAATGAGAGAGTCTGTTCAATTCTTTTATTTCGACGAGAGCGATGACCGTTCGAATTTTCGGAGTCTCAAATCAGCCATCCAAACAAACAAAGGACAGAAATGGTGTGAACCACATCCGATGTGTCGCGCATCGGGTTCGTCCGTTGTATGTGGCCGAAGCGTGGAGCAGCGGGCAGTCGAAGGCTTTCCATGCATGTTTTAGTGTCGCTTGCACAGTCGTTGTCACACTGTCACAGCCGGCCAAGTAACCACTCAGCATGGACCGTTTCCTGAGCAGGGTTATCCCGGGAGAGCATTCGCGGCGCCTCATGCAGGCACCCAGACACGGCCCACCTGCATGTGCCCCTTGTCTCGACGTCATGTTGGCCGTCCTCGCAAGAGGGTGGCGCTAACCTTTGACGACTCAGAGGAACCAAGCCCGTCACGAGAGGGATACTCCCTCTATCCACAGGGGGAGGCTCCACATCCTTCCCTCAACCATCCCGCTCGTCATCGCCCAGGAGGGAGCTGGTCAACGCAACCTGTCATAGAGATGCATCGCGCGTGAGGCTGCGCCATGCGTCTCGAAGTACAGTCCCGGAGCTGGTCCGACTAACGTCAACAAGGGAGCGGGGACCATGCCCGAGCAGCCACGATCATCTCCTGAAGTGGGCCCCGTGCGTCGCCTGCCTAAGGCAGCTGGAAAGGGAAAAGGGCAAGCTGTCGAGACACCTTCCAACAACCCCCGCCCACCTATGCAACGGAGGTCTCATTCCGCAAGCATCGGCATCAGCAACGGGTTGCTGCCATCGGGCAAGAGCCCCATCCGAACTCCGATTTCGGCGCACGAACAACTGCATCGAACAAAGATCCGCCCATCCAGCCGTCCGTCCAGCAGATTTCATCAACTTCGAGCGGCACAAAGAGCAACAGCAGCAGCAGCAGCGACAGTGAGCAGCCCAGTGACGATTCTATGGACACAGAGTGCATACAGCTCACCGTGACGCAGTCAACGACAACTGGATCCTCGTCCGGCAGCTACACCAGTCGCAAAAGGGGCCGTTAGAACGACTGGTTTGGATGTGGACACTTCCAAACAATTCACAAGGCATTATAAAAACCATGGAAGTGCCTACGCTGTCGTTCAACACTTGAAACGAACGTTCCGTACCCCCGACGGGTTTTCCGTGTTCGACGCCCTCACGCCAAGTACCGTCTACTGGTGGTTCGTGGACAGCACAAAAGTGCTGAAGCCCCAGTATGGAGTAGTCATCACCTCCATCGTCGCCGGTCCATTGGCTCCAAAAAATTCAAAGAAGAGGTTGCATGGGTGCGGGGGGAAGCGGGCATGGCTCGCGAACAAGCCCGAGCTAATGGACGCCATGAAAACTCGCCTCACTGCCGCTCGAGATGCCGGACACGCCCTCAACTCCAAGGGCATCCGGCGCAAAATCCAAGGCATTGTCGCGCTGCATGCCCCCAATGAGCTGGAGCGGCTGGGGTTGCGCGCTTTCAGCCGCACGTGGGTTCGCAAATTCATCGTGAAAGAGCTCGGATGGGCGTGGCGCTCTGCAACTACAGGTGCTTAGAAGGTTTTGGAAGACTGAAGGCATGAGTGTTGACGATGCATCGCCAAGCGGCGTGCATGGTGACGCTGTACATGATACCAAAGTTTATGGTGTTGAACGCCGACCACACGGGCGTTCAGCTCATGCTGGCAGCAGGTCACACATACGCACCACGCGGATTGTCAGATTTCGGCATCGTTGGTGTGGAGGATGAGCGGCAGATTACTGTCGTCATCACATCGACGATGACCGGCAGACTCCTGCCGATGCAGCTCATTTTCGCAGGCAAAACTCAGTCTCCCCCATGGTTCGAACGCCGACATCTTGACGGACGCCGGTTGGGATCTCACGTTCACACAATCGCACTGGGCCAACGGAGACACGACGAGGCAGTGGGTCCGTAACTTCGTCCACCCGTACTACTGGACAACATGCAAGGCGCTACGGGTTCGAGAGGGGGAGGCCCACGTTCTTCTTGTGCTCGACACTTGTTGTCCGAGGTGCTGCATCTCATTCCAAGAGTGGCTTCGGGATGCTTTCTCGTACATGCACACGGTTTACATCCCCGCCGGATGTACCCCCAAAGCGCGGCCTCCTGACATAGGCATTATCTACCCACTGAAGAATAACCTGGAGGAGTTGCTTTCGGAGTGGGGGACTGAACAGTGGAGGGAGGGAGGGAGAATGCATCTTGGGATGGGTGTACTGAAAGAGGCCGTTTGTGGATGGTTCTATGATGCCTGGAGCTGGAAAATCTAGGCAGCAGGTTGGGGCAGTAGCGTTGTTGATGCAGCGTGCGGGCTTCCACGCTCGTTGCTTGAGTCAGCTGCCCCCTCAGTCTGCTGCTCTAGAGTCTAAGTCTGGAAGCTCTGGGTTTGCTACTCAGAAACACGCGCGCCAGTGTTAGCGCCAGAAAGCAGCTGAAAACTGAAAGTGACTGATTAGGAATGAAGAATGAGCAACAATGGGAGACCCCTCCAAGTTCTAGCTCCCCCCCACTAGTGTAGAACTTGTTACTCAGCTAACCAGCCAATGAGAAAATAGTCCTAGACCTATTTTCTGGCAGGCAGAGTTTTCTCGGTAAGCCGTGCCAGACGCCCGACAGCCCAAAACCTGGGCGTCGTCCGTTTTGCCTGAAAACTGGACCATACCATAAAACCATCGCTGCAAACACAGTCGTGCGGTCAGAATCAGCTAGAAAAACAGCAGCAAAGAGATATGGCTGCCCAAACCCGGGCAGTGCCTACGACAGTCAGTGACGCCAAGCAGGGCCACACAGCAGGAGACATGGACCCTAGGCACAGCATGACGATGCAGACGCAATGCCACTACCAGAATCAGAGCTGGGTGCATGGAAATAGCATTTGTAGTGGTAGTGAACGCCGGCGGCTCGACCGCCGAGGAGGCCTGCCGATGGAGCTGAGCGCATCGCCGGAGGGAGGAGGCTCCAGCGAACGGTGCGTGGGCCTCAGCACGCGTTGGCTCCACCGAGTGACACTCGAGCAGTGTCGAGTCTCGCCGTCAGTCATCTCCACGCCGATGTACACAAGCCGGGAGGACACAACAGAGTACGATGAGAGATGCGCAAAAACCAACACTCCCCCATGAGTCACAGGCGTAGTGCGCATGTGCGGGCAGAGACACAGTCAACGACCAGAGTCCCCCAGGCCACGCAGAGATGCAAGCAGGGACAAAGAGGGCCACTCACGGACGCACGCTGACTGAACTCACAACCTTTTTGAATGAGTCGCGCTTTAGTGCCTTGGTCAAGAAGTCAGCCAACTGTCGTGCTGTCTCAACCCACACGATGCTGATGTTGCTGTCATGCAACAACGAACGCACATAGTGATACTCAACGTTGATGTGCTTTGTGCGTGTGTGATGCACGCCGTCATTGTCGGCGATGGCCATGGCACTCTCATTGTCACAATGCAACGTGATGGATGCGACAGGCTGACGCAACTCGGACAACAAACGACACAGCCACACACTCTCACAAGCGCCTAAGCCAAGAGCCACGTACTCAGCCTCAGCAGTGCTGCGTGCAATGCACCCCTGCTTGCCACTACGCTAGGACACAGCTGTGCCACCAATCAGAAAGATCCAGCCTGTGCGACTCTTACCGTCCGGACTGCCGGCCCAGTCACAATCGGTATAGCCCACCGCGACCACAGACGGCTGACAGCGCCGAGGAGTCGAGACGACATAGTACAATACTCGGATCGCGGCCTCGTAGTGGAGGTGATGCGGCTCCAGAGAAAACTGGGCCATGAGGTTGACGGCGAACGCGATGTCTGGGCGCGTCGTCATCGATAGGAACATCAGTGACCCGATGACTCGCAGGTACGTGGTCACGTCAACTGGCTCCCCCACAACAGCTGGGTCAAGACTCTTCAGCTTCACCTGGCCATCAGGTGACATGGGTGAGGATGGACTCGGCACGAGTGGCTGGTCCTCCGCAAAGCGGGTGGACAGAGTCTACACGTAGGCGGCCTGGTGGATGTGCAGGACGCCCTGGGAGCGATCATGCTTGAGCTCCATGCCCAGGAAGACTCTGGCAGATCTGAGATCCTTCATCTGGTAGGCGGCGTGTAGCAAGTCCTTGACACGCTGGATGGCAGCCATGTCTGGCGACGTAATGAGGAGATGGTCGACGTAAACCAGAACATCAACGAAAGTCTGGCTTCGCGGACTGACAAATAGTGCGGGGTCAGCGGTGCTGCACTGGAGCCCGCCCCGAAGGAGCGTGCTGCTGGTCTCTTGGTTTCAGCACCGAGGCGACTGCTTCAGGCCATAGAGGGCCTTACGCAGTCGCCAGACTCTCCCAGTGCCATCGTCAAATCCTGGGGGCTGCACCATGTAGAGCTCCTAACCCTCGAGTGAGCCATGGAGAAACGCATTGCTCACATCCATGTGATGCAACTCCCACCCATGGTGGGCGACTAGGCTGAAGAGCGCCCGGCTAGTGGAGAACTGGCCAACTGGGGCAAAGATCTGGTCGTAGTCGACCCTAGGAATCTGGGCAAACCCCTTGGCTGTGAGGCGGGCCTTGTACTTGTCCAAGGACGAGTCGGGCTTCCACTTGCGCCGAAAGACCCACTTGGCGCCGATGGCCTTCCGACCTGGAGGAAGGTCGACGAGGTCGTACACATGCTGCTTTCGCATAGCAACGAGCTCATCGGCGTAGGCAGCGTCCCAGTGTGCGGCCTCAGGAGAGGCTCGTGCCTGGCGCAGGGTGGCTGGGTCCTCCGGGCGTACTGTGGAATGGACTGAGAGAGCGTGTGTATCTTGAGCCTCAGGTGGGATGCGCGCAAGTGCAGCCACTACAGCGTGCCGATGCTCGTGATGAAGCATGGCGTAGTCCAGTGTGGAGCCCGGGTGAAGGTCTGCAATGATGGCTGAGGTGGTCAAGCCGAGGGCCTTGGTGCCAGGGTCCTCACTCACAACCGTGGGAGTAGAGGAGACACGTGGAGCCACGGGTGGTCGAGGCGCCACGGAGCGTGGTGCGACAATCTGCGCTCTCACCGATAGTCTGGGTCGGAGGGTGCCGCCTGGGCCACGTGTGTAGCGTGGCAAGGCAGGAGATGGCACTGAGTCCGACGTGCCAATGGAGGCAGACGGGGTTGCTGGTCCGGAGGGGCCCGCGGATGCAACTGGGGCAGCTGGCCCGGATGGGCCAGCGGACGTGACTGGAGCTGCTGGCCCGGTTTGGAGGGACCAGCGGACGCGACTGGGGCTGTCGGCCCTGAGGGACCAGAGGAGGCGATTGGGGCTGCCGGCTCCAATCGGCTGACGGACACAACTGGAGCTGCCGGTTTGGAGGGACCAGCGGACGCGACTGGGGCCGACGGACACAACTGGAGCTGCCGGTTTGGAGGGACCAAAGACGCGACTGGAGCTGCCGGCCCTGAGGGACCAGAGGACGCGATTGGGGCTGCCGGCCCGGAGGGACCAGCAGACACGACTGGGGCTGCTGGCCTGGAGGAACTGGCGGACGCGTCTGGGGCTACCGGCCTGGAGGGGCCAGCGGATACGACTAGGGCTGCCGGCCAGGAGGAACCAGCTGGCGGACGCATCTGGGGCTGCCGGTCCGGAGGGGCCCGAGGATGCAACTGGGGCAGCTGGCCCGGATGGGCCAGCGGACATGACTGGAGCTGCTGGCCCGGTTTGGAGGGACCAGCGGACGCGACTGGGGCTACCGGCCCTGAGGGACCAGCGGACGCGATTGGGGCTGCCGGCCCCAATCGGCTGACGGACACAACTGGAGCTGCCGGTTTGGAGGGATCAGCGGACGCGACTGGGGCTGACGGACACAACTGGAGCTGCCGGTTTGGAGGGACCAACGGACGCGACTGGGGCTGCCGGCCCTGAGGGACCAGAGGACGCGATTGGGGCTGCCGACCCGGAGGGACGAGCAGACGCGACTGGGGCTGCTGGCCTGGAGGGATTGGCGGACGCGTCTGGGGCTGCCGGCCTGGAGGGGCCAGCGGATACGACTGGGGCTGCCGGCCTGGAGGAACCAGGGGACACGTCTGGGGCTGCCGGCTCGGAGAGACCAGCGGACACGACTGGGATCGTGGGCCCGGAAGGACTAGCAGACGCGACTCGGGTTGCCGGCTTAGAGGGACGAGTGGACACGACTGGGGCGGCCGGCTTAGAGGGACCAACGGACGTGACTAGGGCTTCTGGCCCGGAGGGACCAGCAGACGCGAAAGGGGCTGCCGGCTCAGAGGGACTGGGGGATGTATCACCCGGAAGCAGCAGGACGGAGGACGGACTAACTCCCCCACGCGACGGGATAGACATGGACGAGTCGGAGCGAATGAGGTCGCAAGGAAACAGGTCCTCGAAGAAGAGGGCATCCCGGGACTCGACGATGCAATTCCTGGAGGGATCCCAGAAGCGTCAGGCCTTGGACTGACGAGAGACACGGAGGAAGGTACAGGGACGTCCGCCGGGGGTGAGCTTGCCGCCTTGTTGCGGGGTGGGCAGCCACACAACGGCCAAGCAGCCCCAGACACGAGCCGGGCGGAGGTCAGCGTGCTGACCGCACCAATGCCGGTAAGACGTGGACTGGCAGGGAAGGGGACCGTGGGGAATCCGGTTCAAGACCCAGGTCATGTAGGCCATGGCTTCAAATTAGAAGCCATCGGAGACCAAACTCGACCCGCATGGTGCGGACGGCGTCGGCCATGGTACGGTTCCACCGTTCGAAGACACCGTTCTGGACGGGCGTGTAGGGCACGGATGTCTCATGGTGGATGCCGCGTGAGGTGAGAAAGGTCGTGGCCTCACCTATGTACTCACCACCGCGATCGGAGCAAAAGCGGAAAAGAGAGCGGCCACACTCACGCTCCTCAAGGACAAGCCAGTCCTGGATGGTTCGGGCGACATCGCTGTTTTGCCGAAGGCAGAAGACCCAGTGGTAGCAAGAGAGGTCGTCAGTGAGGGTGAGGACATAGCGGCCGTGCTCGCTGACGGACTCGGTGGGGAGAGGGCCCATGACGTCCGAATGGACAAGGTCAAGAGAGGCGGACGCACGGGAGGAAGACATAGGGTATGTGGACTAGTGCATCTTCCCCTGAGCGAAATCAATGCACTCAATGGGGCACGGGAGGGGGAAAGTCTCCGGGTCAAGGCCCTTGGCCAGCTGGGTGCGGAGCATGCTGTCTACAGCGACAGAGTGGACGTGGCAAAGGCAGCGGTGCAAGAGGCAAGTGTGCAAAGGAGAAAGCGTGCTGGTGACAAACACATGGCCTGTGCCGGCCGACAGGAAGGAGACAGAAGGGGAGGAGGAAAGACGGGGTACATGCCATAGGTTGCCACGGGTGGTGGCGTGCAATACTAGGAGACAAGACGGACGCAGCGACACAATGCCAACACCACGCGAGTGCACAACGTCCATGCTCATGCGGTCAAGGGCAGTGATGGACAGGAGGCTGAGCTCGAGACCAGGGACGAAGAGGACATCGGTCAGAAATACGTCATCGGCAGGACCGCGGAAACGAACAACGCCAACACCACGGACACGCAACACCTGTCTAGAGCCCGTCCGGACACCGGAGACATCGCCGGCAGGACCAAGCATACTGAAGGCCTCACAAGAGGCCGTCATGTGATGTGTGGCCCCGAAGTCGATGATCCAGGTGTCAGCGGGGTCCTGGACCGTGGTCGCCATATTGCTGACAATCACATGGCAGCAAGCAAGGGATGCGGACGCGGTGCAAGGAGGCACGAACTGAGAGTGCTAATCGTCAAGCCACGCAACGTTGTCATAGGAAGGGGTAGAGGAGACCACGTGAGACGATGAGAAAGTCGAGGAAACAAGACACGACCATAGGTCAGTCTCAGTCATGCAAGGCTGGGCAGGAGAGCAGGAGGTGATACAACTCGCACTTCCCTGGGGAGGAGGGCGTGTCAGGCCGAGCTGGAGCGCGATGAATTGCTCCATCTGAAACTCATGAGAGGACGGCCCGGGAGTGTAGACCGAGTGCAAAGTGACAGCACCGGAGCCCGGATAAGGGAGGGAGAGCACCAGTGACGGGAACGGAGGCGTCGACGGCTGCGGATAGTACTGTTGCGGCGTAGGTGTCTACGGGACTGGCGGAGCTGTCGGAGTGGCGGAGCTACTGGACGAGGTCGAGGTGTCAGGGCTAGCGGCAGCGACGGCGGCAGAGGCGAGACGAAGCTCCCGCTGGCGATGCATGGTGGCGATGACGCGCGTCTCGTCCGTCGGGAGAGGGTACGTGTACCACCTGTGCCCGGGCTGGCCATAGTTGTGGCAGACCGAGCCACCACCGCGAGATCCGGCCGACGGCTGCTGCTGCTGCTATTGGTGCGGACCCTTGCCTTTCTTGTTCCGATTCTTCTTCTTCTTCTTCCCCAAAGACGAGGAGGTAGCTATGGCGGGGGAAGTGACGGCCACGGAGGCGACGGCAGGGGAGGCGATGGCAGGGGATGCAAGAGCCTCCGTGCGATGGAGCTGGGACTCCTTACAAGCTTCCTCAATGTGGAGGAAAAGCTCATATGCCCAGGGCATGCGGGTGCCCTGGGCTGCCATGGTGGAGAGGACGTCCTGGGGGTAGTGCTCGAAGACGTCCGCGTACGCGCTGGTGGCACCGCACTTGATGGTGAGGAGCGCGGATAGAGGGGGTGGAGCAGATTTGCCAAGACGATGAAGGATGTCCTCTACCCGCCGCCAGTAGGCAGTGACCGTCTTGGTCTTCCCCATGTGCAGGGAGTTGAACTCCCGGAGCAGACGGCTGGTCTCAGCGTCGCTGGAAAGGCGTTGGGGCCGGGTGAGGACGTGCCATGCAGCTGCAGGGTCTTGGATGGCACCAGTGGTGATGTTGCCGAGGAAAGGTCTAGGGCCAGGCGAGAAGCTGGAGGGGCGACTGGGACGAGGGCACGGACGGCGCGACCAACGTCATACTGCTGGTTGGCCTAGGTGGGGTTATAAGGGAGGGTGTAGTATGCCCACAGGCCCTCACCTTGCGCCTAGATCCGGAAGCTGAGCTCCCAGCTCCGGAACTTCTCGGTGGCCTGAAGCGTCGGCGGCGTCGTCTCAAAGTCCTTCTGCCTGCGGCCGGCGCCCATAGTGGGGCCATGGACGGAGGTCACTGTCTGCCGCTGGTGCTGAGTCTGCTGCTGTCCGAGGTAGTGCGTGGCAGCAAATATAGTGGGGGTGGCATGCCTTGGAGGGATGAACGATGGCGGCGTATTGGTAGCAATCTGGGAGGCTAATGGTTGTAGCGCTGCAAGCTGCTACGTCAAGGCAGCCAGCTATTGCTGAAGAGCAGCTAAGGGGTCATGGTTGCCGCCAACGACAACAATGGGGTGTTGCTGCTGCTGCTACTGGTACTGCTGCTGCTGCTGCTCCTGCTGCGGCTGCTGTTGCTGCTGCTGCTACTACTACTGCTGCTACTGCTGCTGCTAATGCTGCTGCTGCTGGAGATGCTGCTGCTACTGCTGTTGCTATTGCTGCGGCGGCTGCTGCTGCTGCTGGTACTGCTGATGCTGCTGCTGTTGTTGCTACAACTGCTGCTGCTGCTACTGCTGCTGCTGCTGCTGCTGTTGTTGTCGCTACAAGAAAGGGGGACTGGGGGTCCCCCCAACAGAGGATGTCCCCTCCCCACCAGGGCTACCAGCCATGGTTTGGTACCCCTTGTTTTTGTTTTCCCTTTGTGTTGCTGATATCAGCACTGGCTTGGGGCGGTGGGAGTTCTTCCCACCCTTGGGTTGTCTTCCCCCTTCCCTTTCTTCCCCTTTTTGTTTTTTTTGGTGATGACGTCAGTAGTGACGTCAACAGTGACGTCAGCAACGGGATGCCGACGTTAGCAGCGGCGGTTGTTGGGGCCACTGCAACTGCTGTTGTTGTTGTTACTACTACTACTGCTGCAGCCGCTATAGCTGCTGCTGCTGCTGCAGCTGTAGCTGGTGGTGCTGCTGCCGCTACGGCTAGTGCTACTGCTGATGCAGGCGCTGCTGCTGCTGCTGCTGCTGCGGCTGTGGCTGGTGTTGCTGCTGATGCTGCGACTGTAGTTACAACAACAGCGTTTCCTAGTGCGGACTGCTACAGCTGCTGTGGCCGCTGCAGCAGCTAAGGTAGTTGCTGCAGCCACGACAGAGAAGAGAAAGGGCTGGGGGGTTTTTTGTTTCTTCTCATTTCTTTTTGTCATAGCGGGCAGCTGCCCGCTGTGTGCTGCGAGCAGCGGGCTGCTGCACGCTGGCAGCAGCGAGCTGTTGCTCGCTTACAACAGCGGGCTGCTGCTCGCTGCTTGCTCGCTGTGGGCTACAAGCAGTAGCAGCCACTGCTGGCTGCTGCCAGCAGCTGCTCGCTGCTGCTGGTGCTGCAGCTGGCTGCTGCTGCCGCTCGCAGCTATGGCTGCTGCAGCCCGATGTTGCTACTGCACGCTGCTGCGGCTGCTGCGTGCTGCGGCTGTTGCGTGCTACGGCTGCTGCTCGCTGCTCCTGCGGGCTGCTGCTGCGGGCAGCTGTTGCGTGCGGCTAGTGCGCGCTGCTGCTGCTGCTACGCTCTAGCTCTGATACCAAGCTAGAAAACCTAGGCAGCATGTTGGGGCACCAACATTGTTGATGCAGCGTGCGGGCTTCTACTCTCGTTGCTTAAGTCAATTGCCCCCTCATTCTGCTGCTCTAGAGTCTAAATCTGGAAGCTCTGGGTTTGTTACTCATAAACGCGCGCGCCAGTGTTAGCGCCAGAAAGCAGCTGAAAACTGAAAGTGACTGATTAGGAATGAAGAATGAGCAACAATGGGAGACCCCTCCAAGTTCTAGCTCCCCCCCACTAGTGTAGAACTTGTTACTCAGCTAACCAGCCAATCAGAAAATAGTCCTAGACCTATTTTCTGGCAGGCAGGGTTTTCTCGGTGAGCCCTGCCAGACGCNCTAGGCAACATGGTGGGGCACCAACGTTGTTGATGCAGCGTGCGGGCTTCTACTCTCGTTGCTTAAGTCAATTACCCCCTCATTCTGCTGCTCTAGAGTCTAAATCTGGAAGCTTTGGGTTTGTCAGTCAGAAATGCGCGCTCCAGTGTTAGCACCAGAAAGCAGCTGAAAACTGAAAGTGACTGATTAGGAATGAAGAATGAGCAACAATGGGAGACCCCTCCAAGTTCTAGCTCCCCCCCACTAGTGTAGAACTTGTTACTCAGCTAACCAGCCAATCAGAAAATAGTCCTACACCAATTTTCTGGCAGGCAGGGTTTACTCGGTGAGCCTTGGCAGACGCCCGATAGCCCAAAACCCGGGCGTCGTCCGTTTTGCTTGAGAACTGGACCATACCATAAAACCATCGCTGGGAACGCAGTCGTGCGGTCAGAATCAGCTAGAAAAAGAGTAGCAAAGAGTTATGGCTGCCCGAACCCGGGTAGTGCCTATGACAACCAGTGACGCTAAGCAGGGCCACACAGCAGGAGACATGGACCCTAGGCACATCATGACGATGCAGACGCAATGCCACTACCAGAATCAGAGCTGGGTGCATGGAAACAGCATTTGCAGTGGCAGTGACCGTCGGCGGCTCGACCGCCAAGGAGGCCTGCCGATGGAGCTGAGCGCATCGCCGAAGGGAGGAGGCTCCAGCAAACGGTGCGTGGGCCTCAGCGAGCGTCGGCTCCACCGAGTGACACTCCAGCAGCGTCTAGTCTTGCCGTCATTCATCTGCACGCCGATGTACACAAGCCGGGAGGACACAATAGAGTACAATGTGAGATGCGCGAAAACCAACACTTGGATGTACGTCGGTGACTCTGAGCCCATGGTCAAGAGCGCATGGGATCCTTTAACTTTCTGTGGGTGTTTGGGCCTGCATTCCAAAGAGCAGCTGCCATGATGACCCCATAGTGGAGGACGACTATTGAGTGTGACTGCTGATATGTTATATCATGTTCTCTCATGTTTGAACATCATTTTTTTGGTCGTTTCTCTCGCCATCCGCATGTTCCCTTATTTTTTTCTCATGCGTGCACGGCAAAGTTGTGCGTGAACGGTTTGCAGATATGCACGCAAAGGCTCGTTGAATAAGTTTAAGTGAAAGAATATGGCTGCTCAGTATACAAAACAGAATGAGGCAGGAACCTAATCAAACCTGGGCATGGTTTGCACCAAAAAATGTAGGTGACACCTTGATTTCGACAAATGCATTTTGGATTTATTTTGGTGGTACTTTTGAATTTGATGAAGACCCTTTTTCGATGAAATTCGACCATGGAAAAAATATGTAATATTGAAATCAAAGTTGAATGGGGTATCACAAACCCCTCTATTGAGGGGCTTGTGGTACTGGAGGGGGGATGGGTTGAAGGGGAGTTGAACACCCCCATGTGTTGAAAGGGAACCTGTTGGGCCCAGATACTGCCGGATGGAGCAAGAGCCCACGCAAAACTAGAACCCTAAAACCCCGACTGTTTGCCGGGGTAAAGTTGCTCATGTAACTTGAAGGCATGCAAGCCCATGTTACACAACACACGAGCTCTCGAGGTGAGTGAAAAAAAGGCAGCACCAATATTTTGCTGAGTTTCGAACGTGCCGATGAAGAAACAAGGGAGAGAGAGAGCAATGAGCCCCACTGTGAGCTTATGTCCTAGGTGAGAAAATGCTAGGAAGCTTCCTAACCTTGCTATTGCTGACATGGCGACACTGTCCAGGCAGCTGGCACACTAGCAAGCAAGCAGGTGCAAGAAGCAGCAAGAATTAGGCTAGGGAGATGCGCAAACTCTCACAAGCTCCAGTAGCTTAGTAAACAAATGACAGGTTAACAGCATAAATACCTGCCGTGGCGCACGGCGGGTGTCGCACGATGCAGTGCAAGGTCTGTCCTAAAAACGGCCCAAAACATTGTTTTGGCCGTAACTCTACGTAGACAAGTCAGAAGACTACGCCGTCTGAACCTAAACGTGTAAGATCTTGAGCCGGTCGCTATGACTGGTCACATGCATGCATCCGGCATCGAACGGTGGACACACAATACAAAACATGCAAATTGGGCCCACGGCCAGTCCACCGATAAAATCCTACAGGCTGTAGGAAAACTGTAGAAGGTCCCAGACAGCATCCAGGACTCTGGGGCGGTCCGAGGAGGTGGTACATCGCCAGATGTCACACTGGTGCCACCTAGGTCCGCATCAGGGATATGCACGGGCATGAACACAACCGAGTGGTCTTAGTAAACTGTACAGGTCGACGTGAATGTCAGAAATCACAACGCTAGGGACTGGTGGCTAGCCGACAAGGCCCTGTCATCCCCGTCGCACCAAAACACATGAACCAAGAATACGCAGGCTGCGGAACGTGGAACCGCACAAGAAAGTTTTCCCGAGGCATCCGAACAGTCCACCGAGTGCTGAGGTCTCAACCAACAAGAAGATATGCGATGTGTCCAAAACGAATCATGATTGTGTGGTGAGATGCTCGCACCATCGGCAAGCCAAAGGAGGGCCTCCCGAGATGCGAGAGCAGGTGATTGGGCATCCGGGTCTCGGCCACCTGGAAATAGTATGTCTTACCAAAAGCATGTAATGACTCAATCAAGCAGTAATGGGTCTCCCTGTAGGTGGCAGAGGGTTCCTAGTGCAACACACTTAGCAATGAAGGAAGCCGTAGGCACGCTCATGACACCATGGATGGAGCAAGCTCGGTCCTTAGAGGCTCAAAACTAAGAACAACAGTTAGCGGGACTAACAGGACCAACAGTTAGCGGGGTGTTGGTAGCCAGCTGACCGGGCCACCCAAGCGAGATACTTGACGTGGAGCTTGATCCCATCCCAGGATCGAACCTGACCAGTCGCCGGTTGCTACTCACACTTCGGAACGAACGAGGAGTGTGGTCTTGTAGGATGGGCAACCCAACATCACACCTCAAGAGTCTTACCTAAAACATGGATATCCATAACACTTCTAACCACATCGACTACGAGCATATGTGGATGCATGCCTCCCAGGTTTTTTTTGCTTCAATGTGTGCTAAGCACAAAGGAAGCACATGATGTTGAAAAAGCAACTATGCTCTCGAGCACAACTGAACATGATGTTGTAGGCGACATTCTTGCACTTGGCTGAGATGCCAATGGTGCCTGGTCCATGGTTTGTGCAACTTAAGCTTCACTTTAGTTTGGTCACTTGTAGTGATACAGTGCGTGTGTGCGTGTGTGTGTGTGTGTGTGTGTGTGTGTGTGTGTGCGCGCGCGTGTGTGTGTGTGTGTGTGTGTGTGTGTGTGTGCGTGTGTGTGCGTGTGTGTGTGTGTGTGTGTGTGTGTGTGCGCGCGCGTGTGTGTGTGTGTGTGTGTGTGTGTGTGTGTGCGTGTGTGTGCGTGTGTGTGTGTGTGTGTGTGTGTGTGTGCGCGCGCGTGTGTGTGTGTGTGTGTGTGTGTGTGTGTGTGCGTGTGTGTGCGTGTGTGTGTGTGTGTGTGTGTGTGTGTGCGCGCGCGTGTGTGTGTGTGTGTGTGTGTGTGTGTGTGTGCGTGTGTGTGCGTGTGTGTGTGTGTGTGTGTGTGTGTGTGCGCGCGCGTGTGTGTGTGTGTGTGTGTGTGTGTGTGTGTGCGTGTGTGTGCGTGTGTGTGTGTGTGTGTGTGTGTGTGTGCGCGCGCGTGTGTGTGTGTGTGTGTGTGTGTGTGTGTGTGCGTGTGTGTGCGTGTGTGTGTGTGTGTGTGTGTGTGTGTGCGCGCGCGTGTGTGTGTGTGTGTGTGTGTGTGTGTGTGTGCGTGTGTGTGCGTGTGTGTGTGTGTGTGTGTGTGTGTGTGCGCGCGCGTGTGTGTGTGTGTGTGTGTGTGTGTGTGTGTGCGTGTGTGTGCGTGTGTGTGTGTGTGTGTGTGTGTGTGTGCGCGCGCGTGTGTGTGTGTGTGTGTGTGTGTGTGTGTGTGCGTGTGTGTGCGTGTGTGTGTGTGTGTGTGTGTGTGTGTGCGCGCGCGTGTGTGTGTGTGTGTGTGTGTGTGTGTGTGTGCGTGTGTGTGCGTGTGTGTGTGTGTGTGTGTGTGTGTGTGCGCGCGCGTGTGTGTGTGTGTGTGTGTGTGTGTGTGTGTGCGTGTGTGTGCGTGTGTGTGTGTGTGTGTGTGTGTGTGTGCGCGCGCGTGTGTGTGTGTGTGTGTGTGTGTGTGTGTGTGCGTGTGTGTGCGTGTGTGTGTGTGTGTGTGTGTGTGTGTGCGCGCGCGTGTGTGTGTGTGTGTGTGTGTGTGTGTGTGTGCGTGTGTGTGCGTGTGTGTGTGTGTGTGTGTGTGTGTGTGCGCGCGCGTGTGTGTGTGTGTGTGTGTGTGTGTGTGTGTGCGTGTGTGTGCGTGTGTGTGTGTGTGTGTGTGTGTGTGTGCGCGCGCGTGTGTGTGTGTGTGTGTGTGTGTGTGTGTGTGCGTGTGTGTGCGTGTGTGTGTGTGTGTGTGTGTGTGTGTGCGCGCGCGTGTGTGTGTGTGTGTGTGTGTGTGTGTGTGTGAACAGAGTCAAGAGATGACTTGTGTGCCTTACTCTCATCACCAAAACTCCCCCATGATCCACAGACGAACAGTCCAAATACACATGAGGGCGGAAAAATGCACGATAATGGCAGTCAAAACAATGAGTCTTGAGGTGCATTCACATCAATCTAGGACATCACGAGAGCGCAACAGGCCAACAGCAGGCAATGCTGCCTTGAACATACCATTGCTGAGATTTTTGGTGAGAAAAGTTGCACGCTCTTGATGACTGTCGGCCAAGACAACCTGAACCTTTCCAAGAGTAATGTGCTTGCTAAAAAAATGATTCTCATTGTTGATGTGCTTCGTACAAGAATGATGCATGTTGTCGTGCTCAACAATTTCCTTGGTGCTGTGGGTGTCCCAACGTAGGTGATGTAGCGGACGAAAACACATAGCTTTTGCAGCAAGCGGGAAGGCCACACAATCTCACGCATACCTGCACCAAGAATTATTTCTTCTTCTTCACTGGAGCTCCTGGAAACACATCCCTGCTTTCTGCTCTTCGAAGAGATGGCCGTCCCACCAACATGGAAGATGTAACCAGTGTGCATACGAGCATTGATGTCATTTGCCCAATCATTGTCTGTGTACTTTTTGACAACCACCGAGGGTTGTGCATGATAGCACAAGCCCTAAACATGCGGTGGACAGCACATAGCGGACAATGCACACTACAACCTCAAGATGTCTCTGGCAAGACTGTTGGGAGAACTCGACTAGGAAGGCCACATCTGCCCGTGTGGTGGTTGCGAGTGACATGAGAGTCCAATCATGTTAAGATAGTCGGTGAAAGTGACTGCCTTTCCTCATTGTGACTGATGAGATGACTTCAATAGGAGTTAGCTCGATGGTGTGTAGACGTAATGGGTGTGTCAGTCAGTAAGGAGGCAAAGCACTCTCCTAGGCTGCACACATAGGCAGCCTGGTATACGTATTGAGTGCAACGCTGGCGATCACACTCCAGTTCTATGCCAAGGAATACTCGAGATAGGCCTAAGTCCTTCATCTTGTATGCCGAGTGTTTGAGGGCTTCACTGACTGGACAATAGTTGGACTGGGAGAGGCAACGAGCAGATTATTGACGTAGACCAGAATGGCCACGAATGTCTCTAAGGGTGCACTAAGAAGTTACAGGTTCCGTGGTTTTGCGATAACAGCCACCCCTTTCAAGAGTGGAGGAGATCTCTATGTTCCAGTAGCGCAACGAGTGCTTGAGCCCGTACATGGCCTTGCGTAGTTTCTAGACCTGGTATGTGCAATCGGTGAAGCCAGGTGGCTCTATCATTTAGATCTCCTTGTCGAGGCTTCCATGGAGGAATGCATTGTCAATGTCCATCTGCTCATGTTCCCAGTCATGCAGGGCCACCAGTCTCAGAAGAATGTGAGCAATGGTGTACCGCCCGACTAGAGCGAATGTCTCGTCAAAATCAATCCCAAGGATCAGAGAGAACCTCTTGTTTGTAAGTCGAGCCTTGTGCGTGTTGACCTTGCCGTTAGGCTCCCGCTTTTGCCAAAGCACCCATTGAGCCAAGATAGCTTTCTGGCCACTTGGGACATCCACATTCTTAAAGAGACCATTTTCCTTGGGAGTACTTAGCTCCTCTTGCATGGATTTTCCCCAATTTTTAGCATCAATTCCCTCACGAGCTTGTAAAAAAGTGGTAGGTTCTGGTGAGAAAGCGGGGATTCCACTTGCCGCAAAGCACGCTACGACATAGCCGGCATCTGAAGCCTTGAGGACACTCTCAAACTCATGAGAAACAAGCACGAGTTATGGTTAATCACCTCAAATTCACGCACTTGTCAATCAGTGTATCGAGGTGTGTATTCTTATACCCAGACATTTTTCACAAGACATCCACATGAATGCATGTCAACAAAGTCCAGGTGAACATTCCTTGTATAGATTAAAAACTATAATGGGTTCTATGTGATGTATAGTAGTTTCTGTGAACCATCCATGTTCACTAGTTTGTTCACTTCCCAATACACTTGTTGATATACAGTTTCACGGTTGAGTCGATTGGTCATATATGACAAGCACATACCCAACTGCAAAGTTGGGATGGTCAACACTGACCGTGAGGCCGAGTGCATCGAGACTGGTGGGTTTGGAAGAAGGGCTAAATGTAGAAGATAATACACTGGAACACGTGCAGTGCTGAGAGGACTGAGTGGACTGAGAGATAGGCTGTTGAGAGACGGATAGAAGCCTCCTACCATGTGTGAATGACTCAAGAATTAAAGTGGGGACCAAAGGATTGGGAAGTGACACTGGTGCATCAATAGTTGTTGCGATCTATGGTGCAAAAATCGGAGATGAGACATGAGCAGAATGTGCTGAGGACTATGCCGAGGACTGGGCCCAGGGACAGGCGAGTGTTAGAGCAGTGCTCACGCATGTAGAGACTGGAGAGGACGTTGCCATCAGTGAGCGAGGTGAGGAGGAAAGACTGGGAGAATCAGTGTTGGTGGAAGGAACATGTGATGATTGAGAGAAAGGAGGAAAATGAGCTTCTTCCTCATCCATTGGCATGGATCTCCCTAAGAGCCATGCCGATGGATGAAGAAGAAGCTCCTCCAAGACCGGAGGCTGAGACAGAGCCACCGCACCATAAGACAACAGAGCGAGGAGAGAGAGTAGGGAGGTGCAACACGAGACAAATCACGAGGGAAAAAGTCCTTAAACAGGAGAGCGTCGTAGGACTCAATGACTCGGAACAGGTCGGACTCCCAGAAGCGCGAGGTCGCACGTTGGGATGAAGTTTGCCATCTTGAATGGCTCCTGTGGGAGCCAAATGGCAGCAGCACATCCCTAGGCGCTGGCTTAGTGCAAGTCTCCTCGATGAACAAACCACCACTCAAAGGGGTGACATGAAGTGGGAGAGGACCATGAGGAACACACATCTAGACCCAAGCCACGCAAAACATGACCTCAAAAGAGAAGAGTGGGGGTAGCTCAGAGGCACTAAGGAGGGTGCAGGCACCATAATCAAGGGACCGGTTCTTGTATTGGAAGACGCTTTTTTGATTGGGTGTGTAGGGAGCCGACGAATCCATACACATCTTGCGAGAGGACAAGAAGTTAGCAGTAGGTCCCATGAAATCCCCCTCCTGGCCACATTGAAAGACTCGCAGATGCCGTCCACAAGCAAGTTCAGCCTAGGGAAGCTAGGACTCAAGTGTAGAACAAACATCAATCTTTTTCCAGAGGGCAAAGACCCAGTGGTTGTGGTAAAATTCTTTTGTGTGATAAATAACGTAGCAACCAACATCCCCAAAGGCATCATGAGCAAGGGGACACATGGAATAGGCATGCAAGAGGTCAAAGGTGTGGGTGGTGTGAGACTCATAGGTGGAGAATGGGGATCAATCCATTTTTCCTTAAGCATAATCAAAACAATCAGTAGAGCAACATGCAGTGAAGGTGGATGCATCAAGGATATGAGCAGTCATGCTACAAAGAAGACTGTCAATGGTAGCGGTGTGAATGTGGCAGACGTGGCGGTGTAGCAACTACATGTGCGCGAGATAGAGAGAGAGAGAGAGAGAGAGAGAGAGAGAGGG
>SZWC01002584.1:179161-193759 GCA_023375785.1 Penium margaritaceum | reverse complement strand
TGGGAGGTACAGTTCCAAGTGTCTACCAACGTAGAGGAAGTCATGCCATATTACCTGAGGTAATAACCCCGACAGGTCCAAGCAGTACTGCAAACAATTCAGGTCCTACTCTAGCACTAGTCAAGCCCCCTCATTGTAGTTTCAATGTTTACACCCTTGACATCTCCCTCCTCTACTCCATCTTCCAATTGGCCAAGCCTAATGCATGCATCGACCACATATGGGGAGAAGGGGAAGATGGGATTTGGCAAGGGGCAGAGGCAGGCGACGCTGGTGAGTATTGGCAGTGAACGGTCCGTCTATTGCTACAACTGTGGAGGCGTCCACGGCTAAACAGAGTGCAAGTGACTGGACTAGGACCACACATGGGCTCAACGAGGCCGTTTTCTGACACCATGTAGGAGCGTTGAGCCACAGATGTAATAGAATTTGAGACATCGTCTCTCCCCGATAGCCTTCGTTATCAAGAACCTTAGGATTTTACCATTACGAAGCTCTATCAGCTACTAGCACTTCACACTAAGAGTAAAAATGTATGAATACAACCAAGTGGTTAGGATGATGCATGTGGAAGGGTTTATTCTATCCGTAATGAGGAGGGGCTTGGACGTGACATCACAAGCTTGATGAGTTCCATGTTCATCTCTATGTGTCGTTGCTTGGAGCCCTTTGTTGTGTGTCTAGCAAACGGTGTTTACTTTTACGGAGTGTTTCTCAGCAATGACCAAAAGTCATAAGACGAATACCACCTAGATGATTGACTATGGCTCCAGTGATTACATGATAATTCGTCACACTGTCTTCATGTTCCTTGGCCTTGCTGTGTTTTTGTGGCCATTTTGCACATGGTCTGGGTAGATCATACCTATTACGGGTGTTTGGGTTAAAAGGGTGTCCAATAGCAATCCATAAGCAATCCTTGGGCTTGACATGGCTTCTTTCGTGGAGTAACTCACTACAGACCGTCTTCATTTGCTCAGTTTGAGTTTCATGGTTGCACCTACTCTGAGTTTGTCTCTAGTACCTGATGTTGGTTGGTTCTTGTCCACTCCAACATACTCACTCCCTTTATCTTGTCCAACCATGGTTTGTACATCCTCACTCCGGCTGACAACTTCCCTTCGATGAAATGGGTTTACAGCCTCCATCATAATAGCGATGTCATCTTGGCGGTTGGCATGTGGCTGGTTATGGCTGAGCATCAGTCGCATCATATCCTCTCCATGTCCCGATTGGACCATGATAGAGAGGTCCTTCGTGAGATGAACACGTTATCTACCACACATGGTTTCTTTCAAAGGATCTTTGTCTCCATCACACCCAAGCAAAATGTGTCAGAGCACTAGATTTTTACCATGGAGGATGCGGTCCTCGCCATGCAACTATGGTCTGATATTCCGGAGTCCTTTGCTTTTGAGGGATTCATCTACATGATATGAAATTCAAAAGGTCTCTTGCACAAAATTTTGCAGAACCCTGTCAAACGGTGTGAGTTGTGGTTTGGCCATCATGTCGACCTTCAGCTCGCATTCATTTGGAGCTCCTTGTCTGTGTCTGGTACAATGAGGACTATAATGGCTCCATGGTCTTTCCACGAGGTCAAATGTGTGCCTATAAAGAAATTAACATGAAAGGTCTGGTGCATTTGGGATTCTATATGTCACCAAGTTGGATCCGAGTCCGCAGATGCTCTCTTTCCTAACACTCTCACTTAAAAACGCCTATCCTGTATCCAATCTTTGGCCATTGAATTTGCTCCCACGTATGCATATTCTTGAAATACAGAGCATCCTACGATATTGGATGGATTCTTCTAGGCCACTTCACATGTAATTCAATTGTAGGATGATTAAAATCCTACCATAGTCATGTCTAGACCTGTGGCCTAGCCTGTCTTAGCTGTTAAATGTGTCTAGATCACCACAGCGGTCCTTGTGCCCGTGTCTGCGTCTGCGCTTACATGTTTAAATACACCTTTGATTGCCTTAGTAATTATCTCTTCTCCCATACATGTGCCTACCTCTGCACTTACCGCCACTGCATTGCTTGTGTTTGCTGCGTCATCTGTATGTGATCTCTCGCCTCGCGTTCAACGGGGTATGCATTTACAACAACTTCACCCTCTCATACACCTAGTTCCCTGCCTATCAACAACCCCGTAATCACTACGTCTATGTCCCTGTTGCCCTCTCTCCAGCCTTAGGTGAGTATCTTGTTTACCCGTGGGCTTGGTTGTTGCTTCTGACCACTATCCTCTAGGGTTGGGTTGTCATCTATTATGGCGCCTAGACGTCATGTTCCAAGCATTGAGAGGAATGACTCTAAATGAAGGCCCTTGGCTTTGGTTTCGAGGTACATACAATGTGCCGAGTCGGTTACCGGTTGGTTTCATATAGGCTCTCTTCTGCGTGTGATCTTATAGTTGACATTGTCGTGCTCCGGCCCACGGTAGACTTGTGTGTCTTGGCCACCCAGAGCTCTTCCTTGATGCCAACTGTTTGGGGCATGTTGAAGGAGACACTCTTGGGTGAAGACTCTTTGATGCACACTCTATGAGGATGACCTCCGTGACATGTTAGAATATGGTGTCTATATCGTTTTTGATCATTTGCTTGTCTGAAGTCCCTATAGGCCAAGTGCGTTGTCTGCAAGAAGATGAAGTTAGGATGGCTCACTGGATTGCTACAAGGTCCGTTTGATAGCAGAAGAATTCTCACAGGTTTAGGGTTTTGTTTTGACATAAACCTTTGAAATTGTTGGCAATACTACCACAGATTGTGCCCTGTTCAAAGTTGTAGCTCAACCCAAATAGGAGCTACATCAGATACATGTGAACAATGTGCTTCCATAGGACACTCTATAGGATCAGATTTACATGGTCTTGCAACTGTGCTTCAAAGTCGGTGACAAGGTCTGAAGCTTGCGCAAGGCCTTGTAGGGTTTCAAAAATTCACCGTGGTAAGAGAACTAGGAGATCACTGGCACACTCACTTGTGTAGGCTATGTGTGGTACGACATTGATCCGGCCCCCTTCTTGTGGCGTAAAACTAAGTACTTTACTCCAATCTTGGTCCATGCTAACAACCTTCTGATCACAAAGGATGTGAAGGAAGTCAAGGCATTCCACTAGGATTCCTACAGGATGAATGAATTTGGTCTTATGGTTTTGTTCCTTTGATGGAGATCTTGAATGACTGCCGACGATAGACATTCTTGCTTTGCTAGGCACAATATGTCCGAGTAGTCAGGAAACAACTTGATGACCTCATTGGTGTACTCCTGAGAGATTCCACACCCATCACACCAAAAAGACGGTTGCCATGAAGGTGGATGGCCAAGCACATCCGAAGGAAGCATTGGATGCATTACTGTTCTTGCGCCTCATTCGCTCTCTCTTGTACTTTACCAAGATGAACCGGCCCAAAATTACCTTTGCAAACAACCTCCTTGTGCAGTTTTCACGTTGGTGGACGAGAGCCTTGCATGTGGCTGTGCGACTTATGAGGCACGTGACCTCCACATGGTACCTTCGGCCTCGCTTTCATTTCTTTCATTGGCAGTGCTCAATGGTGGTTGATGGCTGCCCAGACAATGTCTAGGCCTGGAGTCCTCATCGGCTGCGTTGGAGGGAATGCGTGTTTATGTCAGGTGACACCGTTGCGTCATAGCAGAGTGGTAACCAGGGCTGTATCTCCATTAGTTCATGCCATCGTTCATCATATGCATAGTATGTTGTACTTGGGACAAGGGCTGCTAGGGGGCAGTTGAATTAGTTTGCGTCTTTCCTAACTTCCCGTTGTGAATTATAGGGTGTGCCTACCATTGTAAAGAATGATGGTGCGTTTTATGCACACAAGAAGCACAATGTCATTGAGTACCACTTCGTGCGTGCCTCCTTTAGAAGTCATCCTCACACACAAAATCGAAGGATTTTTTTTACTATCTTGTCAAGTAACAGGGCTACGATGCATTACACAACAATTGGGAGCCCTATGAGAACTCATAAGAGATGAATGAAGACGATGAGGGTTGTTTTAGCTTGTGTTTCCTCATGGGAAAGCACGTCGCGACTAAAAGGGGATGTGTTGGTTCTAAAATGTACAAGAGTCCCTAGAATACACATTTGGGAAACTTCCCTTTGTATTTGTGGCCCACAACACTACGATTTCCGAATTTCAATGCAGACCGACCTAAAGATTTTTTGCTGGTTGCATTGAACTCTAATGAACATTGACATCGGCTATATTCCCTAATATTTAGAGTTATCGCAAGATTTATGAATGTTTCAAAACCATGGGGTTGATATGTAAAGGGATATCATAAACTGTGTTTTGTTGAAACCCCTCAACTTCTCGGTTGAGTTTCTCAAAGCAACCAGTCATGGCGTGGAATCCTTGAATTGCTTGAATCGAGGACGCGGCAAGCCGAGGTCAGTCACGATAGTCGTACGGTGCACTGAGACTGCGTGCGCTCAGTTACACCTAGGGTTTCAGTTCTGTCACTCCACTCGTCGTTACCATGCACCACACTTGGTGCACAGTGCACCGTGCACCGACAGTTCGTCGCCATGGGCTGCAAGGGGAACCTGCCTCTAGCAGGTTCTCCAGCTGCCGCCGCAGCTGCCGCTACCATTGCTGCCGCAACTGCCGCCGCTGGCACGTCCAACGCCGCCATGGGTGGCAATGCTGCAGCCACGCCACCAAACAACAACTCGACTAGCAACACTGCCGCCGTGACGCCACTGTTTCCTAAGCCTGCTGTGCCAAGCCGGAATGATCTACGCATGCGCAAATCGTCGCTGATATGGCAGGTCTTTGAGTACGTCATCATCCAGGGCGACCCGAGGGCGAGCTCTCAGCTTTGCCCTAAAGCGCGTGTGGGGCTGAAGGGTACGTTCAGGCTCAACGACAGCTCCACATCCAACATGTGAAAGCATCTTCGCAAGGAGCACAACGCACGCTAGAAGCAGCTAAAGGCGCTTGATGCACAGCAGCAGCTAGTCGACGTCACTACCGCCGCTGCTGGTGCTGCTGGCAAGATCAATGGCACCAACGCCATGGTGGCCAGGGGTGTTACGGGTGTTGGCATCGTTTTCAACAGGCGGTACTTTGTGACGTGCATCTGGAAGCACATCGTAGACAAGCAGCAGTCCTTCTTGAGCGTGGAGTCTTTCTGGCTGAAGCTTGCTTTCCTCCACTGCAACCCATTGCACATCTGCCAGGTCGCATCCAACTCACCCGCTTGATGAAGAACGGAGCCGCTACCTTCAAGAAGCGGCTACAAAAGATGTTTGCTGTAGTGATGTCAGGGATTTCTTTCACGTGCGATGGGTGGCAATTGTTGGTTTTTGCGCATCCCTCATTGTGCTCTATTGTGTCCTCCCGGCTTGTGTACATCGGCGTGCAGATGACTGACGGCGAGACTCGACGTTGATGGAACGTCATCCGGTGGAGCCGACGCACGCTGAGGTCTACTCGCAGTTCGCTGGAGCCTCCTCTCTCCGGCGACGTGCTCAGCTCCATCGGCAGGCCTCCTCGGCGGTCGTGCTGCCGGCGGTCACTGCCACCGCAATTGCTGTCTGCATGCATCCAGCGCATCCCGTCGCGTCTGCATCGTCATGCTCTGCCTAGGGTCCTTGTTGCATGCTGTATGGCCCTGTTCGGCATCATGGACCACCGTAGGTACTGCCTGGGTTCGGGCAGCCATAACTCTTTCCTACTATTTTTCTAGCTGATTCTGACCACACGACTGCGTTTGCAGCGTCGGTATTATGGTATGGTCCAGTTTTCAGGCAAAACGGACGACGCCCGGGTTTTGGGCTGTCGGGCGTCTGGCAGGGCTCACCGAGAAAACCCTGCCTGCCAGAAAATAGGTCCAGAGCTATTTTCTGACTGGCTGGTTAGCTGAGTAACAACTTCTACACTAGTGGGGGGGAGCTAGAACTTGGAGGGGTCTCCCATTGTTGCTCATTCTTCATTCCTAACCAGTTACTTTCAGTTTTCAGCTGCTTTCTGGCGCAAACCCTGGCGCGCGCATTTCTGAGTAACAAACCCAGAGCTTCCAGACTTAGACTCTAGAGCAGCAGACTGAGGGGGCAGCTGACTTAAGCAACGAGCGTGGAAGCCCGCACGCTGCATCAACAACGCTGCTGCCCCAACATGCTGCCTAGGTTTTCCATTTGCAATCTGATGCAAACCACAAGTACCTGGGTACTACTGTACACTGGATCGAATCATGCTTCATTCTTGTTTTGCATATGCATTCTTGCGTTGACTGGTTTGACAATTGTTGTTGAAGGACATTGAAAGCTAATTAAAAACTACTCAAGTTTCCCAATATAGAAATGTATGATTTTTTTTTCTGGAAAAATCCGTTTAAATTGTTGTATTGGTCTTCATGAAACATGGTATCATAGATTCTTAATATTAGAGCAATACATACGCAGTTGAATGTTTTATGAATGGTAAAAAATGTCATATGAAAACATTTGCTGAAAAGTTTCATATTATTTTGATTTAATTTATGAAATATACCATAAAAGTTCCAGTTTCTGATTTCTCTCCACTTGAATAGGATGGACATCTCAGATTTGAGCCCGGGCTTAAAATGTCCTCCTTGTGAATTGGCCACTATATGTCTCTCAGTATATTGATGTAAAATCGTTTAGAATCGGCTCAAACTCCATATGGTGGAAAACCGCTGCAGCGTACCAGTAGGATAGCGGCCCGTGGTCGTTGATAACCGGCGAGCAGATCGCTGAGGCTGTGATAAGCGGCCAAATGACAAGGCGGCGGTGTTCCTCGCTTGGGGACCTATCATTACAAGGCTGATCTGGAAACGCGCTGATCAACCGCTTCCAGCTTGGCTACTCCACGGGCCTACCTTTCGGATCAAGGGTGGAGATGCGCTAGGCGTTCGTGGTGAGTCAGATCGAAGAATCTTTACGCTTCTGCGTGTCGATTGTGTACCCCGCACGTGCAAGCACTAAATGACCTGTAAGGGAATATTGAGCCGACTGCACATACCCCCGTAAAGGGAAAGCGGCAAAGGAGGGCAGGAGGGAAGAAATGTTTCCGCATGGTTGGCGTAGGTGAGGCTGGCCTTGCTGGCTGTGTGCGACAGAGAAAAATTCAGATTTGCTCTGGTTTCGGAATAAACAGTCACAGATGTCCGATCGCAAAGCGAAGTCCACGATTTGTCCACTCGAAGTATGAGCGGACAGGTCTGTCCCCTCGTCAACAGGAGCAGACAGAAATGGTCTGATGCACGAGCAGTCAAATATGTCCCCATCAGAAATGTCCTCGGGTGGACGAGCAGACAAACATGTCCCCCCTCCGTTCGCGACGCCACGTCACCCACACCATTCTACAAAAAAAAAGCTTTGTCCACTTCTCTATGCCGGTTCTCTCTCGGTAAGTGAATGGTCAAAGTGACATGAATTTCATGAGACTTTGCTTGTTTCTACATAGACAAATAAGAACAAAGTACAGGCTTTTAGAAAGGGGGAGCAGAAAACAAGAAAAATTTGTCTGCTCGTTTTGCGAGTGGACAGATTTGTACGCTCGTTAAAACATCAAACCAAAAACGTTTTTTTGTTAGCGATATGAATGACACATACAAACAAGTCTTTTTTGCCTTATTCTGCACCGAGTGCCACAATCAACAATAAGAATACATATTTTTGTATGTATCATCTAGAGCGCTAACAAAAACAACATTTTTGGTCCAATTTTGAAACAAGCATACAAATATGTGCACTCGCAAAAGGAACAAAAAGAACTATCCTCCAATCACCTCCCCCCTTTCTACATGTTCGGACTTGGGTCTTCTTTGTCTATACACAAACAAGCAAAGTATCACCAATTTCAGTTAACTTTGATACTTCTTTTACCGAGGACATTTCAGATGAGGACACATTTGACTCCTCATCCACTATCAAACAATTTCCTTCTACTCTTGTTGGTGAGGGGATAGATCCATCTTCTCATATTGCCAATGGACCAATCCATCTACTCGATTCGCAATTGAGAGATTTGACTACTCGGTTCAAAACAAGACCAAATTTGAAGATTTCTCATGTGTGATATGTGCCTGTCGTCAAATGCGGGCACCGTAGTGAGGAAACATGGAAAGAGCAAAACCTCACGAACCTTACAACATAAATACGTGTATGAAAAGAATCTCAACCCTATGCAAAATTGATAATGAACAAAACAGGAAAAACAATTATGTATGTAGAGCGTCCAATTTTCAAATCCTAAAACGAGTGATTTTATTCCTAAATAGTGATTCATTAAATAACAAGAGGTTGGGCCAAGGAAGCTAAAATGTTTTAATCAAGATCTAAAAAATTATTTCAAAAAGTTATGTCTTCCCTGAAATCGAGTAAGAAAACAAAACAAATCTATTTCAACTCAAAATAAAAATAAAACATATTTAATGAATGAAGTATAAAAAAACTTACCTCTCAGTTTCTTTCATGAGTGACGTGGGATACGTGCATCATTTTGGTGTTCAATGAAGTGTTCATTGATAAGGCATCATTCTTTCAATGCAATGTTATAATTTCCATGTTTTCATGGATCACAACAACTTTGCATAACATTGTGGAATGTATGGAAACGAATATCTTAATATAAGTAAACGTTGACACACTTTTTTAGGACTTTTTGCTACTCTTTATCATTCAAGTACGATTTAAGAGTAAGAGAAAACACCACACCATTATGAAGATGATCACAAAAGATAGAGATATGCACACATTTTTTTAAACAACGTAGAAATTTATGAAGGTATTAAAAATCTGTATGACATTGTTTGAATCATACAACTTCATGAAGCTTGAGGAAAACATCAAACAACATAAAATCATGTAGAACTAAGTTCAAGTATACAAATCCATACAATTAAATAACAAAAAATTAGAAAATACAAAATTTTACAACTATTGGAATCCATGTACTTCATAAAATATTTCAAATTTCACTATTGCTTTTAATCCATTCATGTCTTCCAAATTTATTGACACGTAACATAAATTGTTCCACCCTACAAAACCTTTAAGAAAATCCGTTGACTTTAGTATAAATGTGTAAAAATGTGTTCCATTTTTTCATTTTCCAATCATTTGTATGGTGAACTGTGGAACTCTAAAACATTTATGCTCTTGATTAATAGATTTGTTCCCATGTTTCACTCATCTTCTACACTTACAATGAAACCATACAATACTTTTTCATAAATATTGCAAAATATTGATGGATAACTTTTGGTATTCAATAAAGTATTCAATGTGTATTCCTTACCTATTTATTCAGTTTTGAAGTTAAAAAATAAAGATAAATTTGTCAATTTAGAACTTTGATCTTTGAATAAACTTAGTGTACAAAACAAAAATGCAATGCAAACTATTCGGAAATTTAAAACGTTTTTAATGTTAAGATTGGTATTTCAAAATTTGAATGGAATGCATGTGAATATAATATTAGTCATGTTAGATTTTGAATTTGGTTTACAGCTTGTGATCTGATGGAGGTAACACCACGTTTTGGTAAATGTTACTTTTAATTAACATTTTATCAAAATTACGACTTTTAAAGTACAAAAAATATAGTCGAAACGATAGGTTTCGGCATATTTATTGACGTTTTTCTATTTGGTTGTTATTCATAGCTCAAAACGTTGAACACATGAGATTTGTATCATTCATCATCAAGGATCCACTCTAATGTATCATTGTTTCATATTTGTTCAAGGAAGATTGCCCTCATCTAAAGAAGATGTTAGAACCTTTAACTTGAAGGTAAAGTTCACCAAATTTCCTACCTTGTAGATGTTCAAGCACCAAAACAAGTAGGGTAGAGATAAAGGAATGATAACTGGCATATGAGAACCGCGTAAAATTGGTGAAAATTCTTCATTATATAAAGGTTTCATTTTTGAATATGATTGAAAACGTTTTTACAAGGTATAATGGTATGCTTTTTATGATGATCATGTTCATTATAGCGATGTTAAACTATTCTGGATGAGAATTTTTTTTATGTTTTAAACAGATTTCATTCTTGCGTGAAGATGATTTTTATCTGATTGCATTAAAACGTTTAATGAATTTCCATATGAGAACAATATTTCCTTTTTTTTACTACTTTTATCACCTTCACGTGAGGAAACGTTGAAAGTAATTTTCCCTCATTTTAGGCTGAAATGTAAGGAAAATGTTTTTATTAGGTAAGGATTGTTTCTTGATTTGTGTAGTTTATGTTGATTGATAAGAGAGATTTTCCACCATTCCATGAATCTGGTTTAAAATGACTAAGGTTTTAGCAAATAAGGCTATGGTTTATCATCCTTCGAATTCATTTTGTTTGACCCATGTTTCTAGTGTGGTTTAACCGTATTACCCACTTTCCAAAAAAATGATATTGACTGTTCACTCATTTTAGCGGCTTTCAACCTTGTTAATGAAATGTGATTACCGACTAACCGTGACTTAGGTGTTTAGTTTTGCCAAAAATTGAACATAATCTTGGTGTTATAGGTATGTTCATGAAACGTTTGGTATGATTTTCATGAAAAAATTGAATTCTTTGTACTTTGTGTTTTTGATTCCTTCTTGTGTACGTGCAATGTTACAGCAAAAAAATGTAGTAAGTCTACTTTTATCATATACCCAAAAAACATTGAGGAATTTGGTCGCCCTTTTCCCATGATTATGAATGCGAGATTTTGTATTTGAAGTTTCTATTTGGTTTCCCGTCTATTATGTGTCAACTCTGCATTATCAAACTCGTTTCTATAGCCTTGAAGGAACGATTTGGACGAGCATGGTCGAGCAGAGCTACCGTAATTCATGCCATGCAACGTGCAAAGGCATTGTGCATTACATCATGTGTAACAATTGTGTGGCACTAACGTCGAGTCGCGGGGATGGGGGTTCATAGGAGAGAGGGGGATGGCACTTCATGCTTGTTGTGCACCCCATTCTGTGGCTAATCATAGCTAGACTTGGCCCATGATGGCAAGCCAAGGCTAGTTGGACATAGGTTTGTTGACCAACAAGGTTCGGTTGACTCCCCAATTTCTCTTTTGGCTCATTGGGATCATCGAAAAAAGTTAGAGTTAAGAATGAAGACTAGGATTAATAGCCATTTAACACATCAACATATGTCAAGGAAGTATGGTACTTCCTTGACATATAAACTCCTTGATACCGTTCTACATTTTATGAACAAAAGGATATGTGGAGGATTGTAGTTAATAAACCTTAAACAACTCCACTCATGGCATTCTATGTAAGGAGATAACGAGGATTGTGTCCGACTTGGATCTAGAGAGATTCTTAAACTCCATTCGTTGGTCGTTCAGACAATTTGATGATTGGCATTTTTTACTTAAAGACATGATGCATAAATTGATGCTTTTGGATAAGGGAGGAGGGGGTAGGGAACATCGGATTGCTATAATGGGCGTTTCATGGACGTTAGATTACTAAAAAAATTGAGTATTAAATGGTGCATCTAAAAACAATTTTAAATTATACATGGATAAGGTAATGCACGTCCATGAAATGGAAGCTTAATGTGCATGAAATATATTTTCATTAGCACTTCCTTTCAAAGGTTTTTCCACGTTCTTTGTATCATGTTGCACGATGCATAGAACAAAAGAAGGAAGGGCAACAAGCTTGCACCTCGTTTTTGTGTTGAGCGGTCTACTTCAATAAGGAGATGATACTCAAAATTTTCCATCGTAAGGGTATGAAAACCCCAACTGTTTGATCGATATGGCCGATAATAATCTTGTAGTATATTTTTTCTCTTACAAAATAGTCCTTGAACCATGATGATTATAATGAGATGATTGAATGTCGTCGAATAACTGATGGTCATTTTCTATTTGCATGTTTGAATGATTTGTGAACAAAGAAACATAATGAATTTGAAAATTTTAAGATGATAGGTTTTCATGAACCAATATCACTTGTGATTGGTATTATGTGGGGCCCATTTTGTAGGATTCGTAATGTTTAGGAGCACTTGCCTTGGACATTTGCTCGACATTTTTGCTCGGTATGAGAGTCATCACGTGTTCAGTGGCCAAGGCATGCTTCTTTTTTAAAATTTAGGCAAAATTCATTCTTTTTAAAAAAATTGGGAATGCTTGGTCCCCTCTGCAAAAAGTGAGTTTTCGGTCTCTAGGGTGGGGAGTGGACATTCTCGAAGCGTAAGCGTGAAACATGGATAAACGTTTTAAACTGTTTTCAAAAGGTGTGGAAAATGGAATAGACCACATTATCCTCTTTAGATTTTTTCAATTTGCAGTGTTGCAGCTCTCGTTGCTGGGTCGTTGGTAAGCAAGGCACTTTGATAGGCAACCACAGAGCCGGCGTCGACCGTAAACGCGCCGACGGCATGGTTTAGGCACGTCGCGTCTGAGAGGTGAGCGCGTATCTCTCTCTCCAGGGGGCTGCATCAGCTCGAGCGTTCTGGACCCTGCTGTGCCGCCCCCGCGCAATCGCCGGAAGCGTCTGACGTTCCGGCTGTGCAAAACAAGCACGTCCTTGTTTCGGCCCCAAAATTCAATGGTTTGCGATGAATGCTCTGCATTGTGTGTGGAGCTGAGAAGGGCAAGTCGGTGGCCGACAGGTGGGGAAGGCGAGATGCCTGCCCACCCGCTTATCCGCAACGTGGCACCTGAAAGCAGGCTGCTGTCGTCACATCTTGTCGTCTCGTCCGCGCACGAGCGTGCCCACTGGTGGTACATATATACATCGCAAACCTGCGGCTTATCTCCGCGTTGCCCCACTCCAAATTACAGTCCTCTCACCGGTTTGCCGTCACGGCCGCCAGGCACGCGCTCATCCTCCTCTTGAAACCCTCGCACAGCCTACTGCCCTCGGCTTGGGTCTGCGCAGGCCGTTCACAATCGCCCATCACCCTGCCGCGCAGCTTCGGCGTCCACACACCACCATCACCATCGGCACAGCACGCCAGCAAGGGTGATAACCTACCCGCTTGCCGTCTCGCTGCAACCACGAGCCGATCCTTCCGCACTACCCGTGCCACCCTTCCCCATTGTTCCTCATTTCCTCGCCCTCAGCCGACCTTGACACTGCGACGGCCTTGCCTTCTCGACCGAAGTCCAATCTCTGTAGCAGTCGTGAGCCGCAGATCCGGTGGCCAACTTTGTTCTCTTCTCGTTCAGGCAACCGATCGGGCCACAGCAGACCACCAGCTGACCAGCCACTGGCAATCCCTGGCCTGCCAAGCCACGTTCATCGCTTGTGAAGTTTCGTCGACCGGTCATCGAGTCTTCACTATACGCTCGGCTGACGGATTCCAAAGCGCAGAACAAACGTTTGCCGGCCCATATCTTGAATCCGCCGCATCGATTCTTCGACGCTCCTCCTCTGTCACGATGCATGGATCGACGCCTTCGGGGGGGCGGCCAGGCAGCTTGCGAGGGCTCCTCGCAAGCCAGAAGGGCCACCCGTCCTTTCCTAGGGGAAGCTCCAAGAGCGGCAATGTACGGGCCAGCGAGGGCAGGCGACCCCGGCGCCGTGCTGATATTGGTGCATCCATCTCCTCTGCCGCTTGCCTGCTTCTCGCCATAGCCTTTGCGCTGGATTCGGCCGACTCCTCTCGCTCTCTGGCGTCGGGAGGCGCAGGTCAGTTGCCCCGCTCGCTATTTGGGCTGCAGGGGTGGGTCGATCTTCGTGATTCTTAGTCCAGAAGTGTACGAGGGTTTCGTAGTTTTCCGAAGCAAGATGCATGGAGGTCACCCCGCACTGTCTCCCCGGTCCGCAGCGGTGAGAGCTCGCACGAATTGGTTTCCATCCGTGTCAGGATCCCGCGGGTGAGGTTCCGCCGCGGACGGCCAACGTTCTGACGAACGTTTGGGGTCTTTTGGGAAACCGGCCCATGCGGCTGGCTCTCGGCCGGTGTGAGGCTAGGGAGCCCTCGCAGGCATTCCAAGCAAGCAAGCAGAGGGACCCCCGTGCTGCGAAGGGCTGTGCTTCTGACGAGTGTTCCGACGCAGATGGAAACCAGCAAAGTTGTTCCTACGCCCAGGATGTGTGCTTGCTGTTACTCGGTGTCAGGCCGTGTCCGGCGATGTTTGCTCGTGTCCGATGGTGTCCAGTGGAGCATGGTGGCGTCCACTGGCGTCTCCGGCAGTGTCCCCGACCATTGTGGTTGGTTGCCATCGACTCTTTCCCAGTCACGCGAGTGCATGTGGTGCGGAGGAGGGGGGGGGGCGGGGGTAGGTGCAAGGGGAAGTGTGCCGCATTGCCTCCAACACCCTGCTGCAACAGAGAGAACCGCAAGAAGTGAAAGTGAGAGAATCGGCACGTTGTTCGCGGGAGCACTCGTCTGTGTGAGGGGTGGCACTGGGCTGTGTCCATGTAGTACGACAGACATAGTAGGGGTTTGTACTCCCGATGGCAGTGGCTGGCGCTGTTACACAGTTGTGGGGCAATGGTGGGTCGTGGTTGGCGATGCTGATATGTCGTGCTTGGCACCACAGGAATTGGCAGCATAGGAGTTAACGGGGATAACAGGCACAGGTTGGTGCTGCAGGTCACTGTGGACAAGGTCT
>SZWC01002584.1:139547-174697 GCA_023375785.1 Penium margaritaceum | reverse complement strand
TCTCTCTCTCTCTCTCTCTCTCTCTCTCTCTCATCGTTGCTGCTGAGGACGCTGGCCCAGTGGTTTCAGCCCCTCTGCTGTGTTCCTGACCTGCTACTCCTGCTTTTTGTGCCTGTGGTTGCCGTCAACTGCGGTGTTTGCAGGATGGCTCCTCGCCACCGTCTTTTGTCTGCACGGTGTTCCTTTCCGGGGCTTGAGCCTCGTCGGCGCACCTGGCTCCGCACCTGGCGGCTGCCTTTTCATCTTAACCGCTGGACGAGGTTGGGCCGCACGTACGCGGCAGGCTGCCGCTGCAGTGCTAGTGACCGAGAGTGCCTGTCGAAAGGGGTGGGCTGAAGAGCGTGACGTGGTTCTGTGAACGTTTGTATTCACATGGAAGAAGTTGCTCCTCCTGCTCTTCAGTCGCTTCCTCCATTGACGACCACTAAGCCGGCAGCAGCAGTAGCAGCAGCAACGACGATGATGGAAGACGGTGGCTGCAGCAGGCCCAGCAAATGAGACTGCTGCTATTGATTCCACTACTTCCCGGTGAGAATTGTGGGACGGCCTGTGGAGATGGGGGGCATCCCATGGTTCGTTCATTCAGTTTTTTTTATGTCCTTGTCCTTGTTTTTTTCTTTTCCCGTGGGATGCTCAGATTCTGTTTGCAGTCTTATCTTGCGCCGCATTCAACTGACCATGCGCTCCTCATCTGCTGTTTCTGTTGCTGCAGGATGTGTGGCTTGGCCATCGTAGAACCAGTCTCTTGTGATAAGGAGGTGGTTCTTGAGGCAAATACCACCCCCAATGGAGGGTCCTTCTGTGTGCCTCAATTGAAGCCATGTGTTGACTGGAAACCAAGGACCGGGAATTTCGCAATGCCGCAGTTCATGTTCAGAGGACTTGAGTTTCTGCATTTGTTCATAGCATTCGTGTTGCTTGTAATGCAGAATGATCACAGGTGATTGATGCCACTTACAATCATGTATCACATTGCCTACACAGTTCCTTGAGACAATGTTTCACAACTTACTTACCTTTGGTATGATTGACTTCGTCTTTGTGGGGGGGTTCTTGTGTATGTGTCATGATTGTGTGGGGTTATTGTTGGCAGGGCCTGGGATTGTGGCATGTCCAATGTTTCACTATGGCTNTTTTCCCGTGGGATGCTCAGATTCTGTTTGCAGTCTTATCTTGCGCCGCATTCAACTGACCATGCGCTCCTCATCTGCTGTTTCTGTTGCTGCAGGATGTGTGGCTTGGCCATCGTAGAACCAGTCTCTTGTGATAAGGAGGTGGTTCTTGAGGCAAATACCACCCCCAATGGAGGGTCCTTCTGTGTGCCTCAATTGAAGCCATGTGTTGACTGGAAACTAAGGACCGGGACTTTCGCAATGCCGCAGTTCATGTTCAGAGGACTAGAGTTTCTGCATTTGCTGATAGCATTTGTGTTGCTTGTAATGCAGAATGATCACAGGTGACTGATGCCACTTACAATCATGTATCACATTGCCTACACAGTTCCTTGAGACAATGTTTCACAACTTACTTACCTTTGGTATGATTGACTTCGTTTTTGTGGGGGGGTTCTTGTGTATGTGTCATGATTGTGTGGGGTTATTGTTGACAGGGATTGTGGCATGTCCAATATTTCACTATGGTTAAAGATCCTTCTTGGCAACTGGCCGATCCCCTGGATGGGGGTGTTGATGGCTTTCATAAGTGACTGTTGATGAAATAATGCGCATGGAGATGGGGCGAGCTAACATCCTGACATAATGATTTCAAAGTGAATGAAATGTAGAACTCATGAAAACACTGTGAAACAGCTTATGGGCCCATGATATATGAGCTCTTATGGTGAGGGAAAATAGTAGGCATATGAGGTAAGGGAATGAACGAACTGTTCGCGTGTCAGTTCTGTAGACACGGTGGCTATTGGACGCATGTCACTATCGTACGGTGACCTCTGGCCTCGTTGCACACTCACAGCACTGGTGCAGGTGATTGACCAGAGAGATGACTTCATCGGGTGGTCGTCGTGACCACATTCTTGGAAGACGTGCCATGGCGTGGATCAAGCAGAGCTCGCCAACCTCACACGCATGTCTCACATGCATTCGTGCACGATGGACCATGAGCGTACCCGGGTTCACCCTCTAGCCAGATAACTTCTTGGCTAGTGACCTACATTATGCTGGAACACTTTGTTGTGGGCAGGTGGGGTCGAATCCCCCAGGTTTGAGGGTGGCGAGCGAGATCGAGCTCGCTGCTCGCTCGCTCGCTCCCTCCTCCTCGTAACACCTCTGCGACCTGTTACTCCTAACTCTTCGCCGTTCCTTGGTTTTCTAACCGCTCCGCACCAAGCCATGGCGCTTTGCCCACTCTCCCGCGCAATGTGCCTCGCTCTGGCTTCTCTTGCTCGCTAGTCTAGGCTAGCTACTGGTATCAGAGTGGGTGCGTGAGCGACGGATGACGGATTGACCCGCCGTCCACGGATCCTCGGCCTTTTGCGCGACGTCCTCTTTTGGCGTCACGCACCCACCCCGCTTGCGGCCCTAAGGGAAGAGAGCCTTCTCCTGCTCTCCCCTTCTCCTCCTCCTGCTCTCTCTCTCTCTCTCCCCTCTACACCCGCCTCCTCGTCGTCGGCCGCGAGCACAGGATGTCGCCCTTCTTAGCGACGATCCGCCCCAAACGGATCGTTGTGCGTGAGAAAGCCAACAGGGGGGGGNCGCAGTTCATGTTCAGAGGACTTGAGTTTCTGCATTTGTTCATAGCATTCGTGTTGCTTGTAATGCAGAATGATCACAGGTGATTGATGCCACTTACAATCATGTATCACATTGCCTACACAGTTCCTTGAGACAATGTTTCACAACTTACTTACCTTTGGTATGATTGACTTCGTCTTTGTGGGGGGGTTCTTGTGTATGTGTCATGATTGTGTGGGGTTATTGTTGGCAGGGCCTGGGACTGTGGCATGTCCAATGTTTCACTATGGCTAAAGATCCTTCTTGGCAACTGGCCGATCCCCTCGATGGGGGTGTTGATGGCATTCACGAGTGACTACTAATGAAATAATGCGCATAGAGATGGGATCAGCTAATATCGTGACATAGTGATTTCAAAGTCAATGAAATGCAGAACTCATGAGAAGACCGTGAGCCCAAGATATACGAGCCCTTATGGTGAGGGAAAATAGTAGACGTATGAGGTAAGGGAATGAATGAACTGTTAGCGTGCCAGTTCTGTAGACACGGTGGCCTCTGGACTCACTGCGCTCATGTCACCTTCTGCACGTGATTGACTAGACAACGACCGGCAAGACCCTCTCCATTGACGGGAGGAGTTGAGAAGATGCATAGAAGCTTCCTAGCCACACTCCCGTTGACCAGGCGTCAGGGACAGGTGCAGAGGCAAGGCGCTCAAGTTCTGCTTGGGAGACATGAAGATACAGGTCAGCCAGCTCAAGGATGAGGCCAGCGATAATGGACAGACATGCAGAGAGAGGTCCGGGGGCGGCCTTNGACTTCATCGGGTGGTCGTCGTGACCACATTCTTGGAAGACGTGCCATGGCGTGGATCAAGCAGAGCTCGCCAACCTCACACGCATGTCTCACATGCATTCGTGCACGATGGACCATGAGCGTACCCGGGTTCACCCTCTAGCCAGATAACTTCTTGGCTAGTGACCTACATTATGCTGGAACACTTTGTTGTGGGCAGGTGGGGTCGAATCCCCCAGGTTTGAGGGTGGCGAGCGAGATCGAGCTCGCTGCTCGCTCGCTCGCTCCCTCCTCCTCGTAACACCTCTGCGACCTGTTACTCCTAACTCTTCGCCGTTCCTTGGTTTTCTAACCGCTCCGCACCAAGCCATGGCGCTTTGCCCACTCTCCCGCGCAATGTGCCTCGCTCTGGCTTCTCTTGCTCGCTAGTCTAGGCTAGCTACTGGTATCAGAGTGGGTGCGTGAGCGACGGATGACGGATTGACCCGCCGTCCACGGATCCTCGGCCTTTTGCGCGACGTCCTCTTTTGGCGTCACGCACCCACCCCGCTTGCGGCCCTAAGGGAAGAGAGCCTTCTCCTGCTCTCCCCTTCTCCTCCTCCTGCTCTCTCTCTCTCTCTCCCCTCTACACCCGCCTCCTCGTCGTCGGCCGCGAGCACAGGATGTCGCCCTTCTTAGCGACGATCCGCCCCAAACGGATCGTTGTGCGTGAGAAAGCCAACAGGGGGGGGGGGGAAAGACGACTTGTGTGACCGGCGCAATAGGCGGGACTCTCCCGCCTCCTTGCATCCCTCAGCGCACTACGGCCGGTGCTTTTAATGTAGAGGAGCGGCACTGTAGAGGAGCGACACTGCAGCACCCCCCACAGCAGCAGCCGCCACACGCTCTCCTCCTTAGCAGCCGCACAAGCAACGTGACGGCAGTAGCAAGCAACGTGATGCGTAGCTGCAAGCAACGTGACGCGCAGCTGCAAACAACGTGACGCGCAGCTACGCTCCCCGCCTCTCTTGGCGCACGACCAGCAGCCTTGTAGCAGTCTCCGCACCACCGTCTGGTGGTGGCCGGCGTCACGCAGGCGCACTGGGAGGATCTCGGCGGCTACTCCGGGGAGAGCTCGGGGCGGCAACGCCACATCCACCGTGACGCCGCCTCCGTCGAGACAACCTCACCATCACAGCCAGGACAACCCTCCATACCGGTAAGCTCTCCTCTTTCCCATTCTCCGGGGGGGGTCAAGCACCCGCACATTAGCGCTGGGGTGGACGCCGCAGCTGCTCGCGTGTCCTCTGTCCTAGGTCACGACGTCGTTGTCGTGGCCACCAGGATTTCGCGCACGACATTCGCGGTAGTCGACGCTGCAGCAGCAACCGCTGCCACGCTTGCTGCCGCTGCCCGAGCTTCTCGCGCCTCCGCCTCGACCTCGGCAGGACGTGCTGCTGAGTCATACACCGAAGCCGCCGTTGTCGCCGGTCCGGTGGCTGCCGCAGCTGCAGATATCTTTACTCAGGTTGCTGCAGCCGCCTCTGTTGTTACCTCCGCGACAGCCTCGGCTGCGTCTGTCGTGTCTGCGGCCGCTTCCTCCATTCGTACCTCCACCTCCGATGCTGTTGGAACTGCCTCATCTGCTCCTTCAACCGTCACCAGCGTCGTCACAACGGCCATCTCCATCGTTGCAGCCTTCACCACTCTTGGGGCCGTCTTCACCACCGGAGCGCTTGCTCTGGTGATCCCCGTCACATCCACTGTCTTTGTTGTCTCTGCTGCAGTCGCTGCTGCTGTTCCACCACTCCTTGCCTTGTTGCGCACTCCTCCACCTCCTTCTCCTTTGTGAGGGTCCTCGGCTGTTGCTGTGTCCCCTTGCCTCCTTGCTTCTCTTGTGGGGTCTTCTTGCTTGTCTGATTGGGGTCGGGCTGTCCTGCAGCACACATCCCTCGTGCCTTGGGCACGTCAAGTTTTCCCACGCCCACTGGGGCAGGGGAAACTCTGCCGAAATCTGTCTAGCAGGACCTCGTCGTCGTCACCATGCCGAGTGACGACGAATCAGTCATAGCTGACGTGCAGCGCCAGCTGCGCCTCGCTCTCGAGGCGCAACGCGAGGCTGAGGACCGCCTCGAGCTTGCCGATGATAACCACGCCGCCTTTGCTGATGAGGTTGTAGCTATTGTGCTTAAGCGCCTCCCTGCTGCAGCCGTCCCCACCGCTGCCGCCAGCGTTAGCACCACTACTGCTGCTTCCTCCACACCCGGCGCTTCTAGCACCCTTGCCGGAAACACTGCTGTCACGCCTTCTGCTGCCAATCCCACTCCTACCGCGCGCCAGCATGATTTCTTCTCGCAGCCGCCTGTCCTCTTGGGAAACCCGCTTCATCGCCTGAGCCCAGGGGGGGCATCTGTGGAAATGCTATTTCCCAGCTGTCGCGCCTTGTACGCCTGTCGCTGTTGAGTCTGCCCGCGCTGTCCGTGCCCTCATTGCTGCTACACCAGAGACGCTTGTCGACGATGTCGGTACCTAAAACGCCGATTCCGCTGTGCAGCGTCTAGCTCACCCTGTTGGTGCATACACCATGCTTCGCCGTCGCACCACAGTCACTGGTCAGGCAGCCCACAGTGCCCTCATTGTGCAGTTCAACACGCTCATAATGCGTGCTGACGAGTCGGCTGATGCCTACTGGGCACGCGGGCTCAAGCTCCTTCGTGAGCTTGGCAAAGTCGCGCCAGGCCAGCTAGTGGCTGTCCACACCATGGTCAACGGGTTGATTCCCGAGCTGTCAGACCTTCTCCGTGACGTCAAATCTGATGAGCTGCTGCGTCTCGCTTCCTAGCCCGTTCCTCTTGATTCCTCGCCAGGCATTGGCGCTCTCTGGGAATTCGTTGCTGAGAGGCTCGCTGCCTGGTGGACCAGCCTCCAAAACAAATGCCTGCACCGCACTGGAGTCGCCGGGGTTGCTGCCGCCACCACCGCTTCCCCCTCTACTTCTTCCTCGGCTGTCGCCGCCTCCTCCACATCCTCTTCTTCTTCGGCATCTACAGCCACCGCTCGCGCCTCCCAGGGTTGCGGGCGTGGCCGTGGTCACGGGAAGGGCAAGGGGAAGGGCAAGGACACTGCACCATCCCGTGTCCCTGGTGAGGTTGTGTGCTGGAACTGTGGCTCCCCTGAGCATTCTGCTCGTACGTGCCCTGTGCCCCCTGACGATCTCCGCCTGGCCCGCGCTATGCGTGCACATTGGGCTCGCACCAGCGGCTCTTCGTCTTCTTTCGCCGCCAACTCCAGCTCTAGCTCCTTCTCTCGACTCACCAGCTCCACCTCGGCACAGGTCTACTCCACCGCTGGCGTCTCCACAGCTCCACCTCCCATCCCATACCCGTGGGGCTGGCCGTCACCCTACGGAGCGCCCGTCTATGCCGGGCCCCCTTCCCGGACATACATCCCACCTCCGTGGTTCGCACCTCCCTCGGGCTTGTCTCCTCCATCTTCCGCAGTGTCCGTCGACGGCGAGCGCCAGGTGGAGCAGTCTCTTCTCCAACGTCTCTCGCAATCAGGGAGGTGAGAGTGTGTCCTCGTTGGCCAGAGGTCTGCCTTGTCATTCTGACACTGTCCTTCGTGGGGACCCCCCGGGTCACGTTCTCGGATTCCCGTCTGTGTCTGTTCCGTGGGTTGAGCACTGGCAGTCTATCGTCCTTCCTCGTTGTCTCTCTGTTTGTGACTCGGCTTCACCCTCTGTCGGCACTGTTGCCACTTGTGGCGTCCTTCTCGGTGTTCGTATCTCCGGTGGCTTCTGGGTCCTCCACTCCGGAGCCACCCACCACATGACCTCTGTTCGCTCCGCGTTTGTCTCGTTGGGTCCCGCTGGTTCCGTTAGTTTCATTCGTACTGTCTCGAGTCAGCTGCTACCCGTTCAGGGTGTTGGCGTTGTCTGTTTCGTTCGTCCCAGTGGCGTGTTGTTTCTACCTGACGTGCTGTACGTGCCTTCGTTGGAGCTCAGCTTGCTTTCGATGCCCTCCCTTGACGATTAGGGCATGGATTTTTCAGCTAGTTAGGGTGTTGGAGCTGTCAGCATTTGTTCCTCTGGTCGCATTGTTCTACGGGGGGTGAAGTGTGACAAACTCTATCGTGTACCTGTCATTGCTCCTGCTTCCCACTCTGTTGGCTCCTCTCTTGCGCACGTTGCACCATCCCTCTCCCCTGCTGACATTCAACTCTTGCACCTTCGCCTTGGCCATGTGCACACTGATGCTGTCACCAGCATGCTCCGTCTCCAGCCCGCAGTTGGGCTGTCTCCCTCCACCTTGCCCTCGCCCTGTCCTTCTGCCTATCTCGACTGTGCCTAGGGAAAAATGCATCGTTCACCTTTTGCCTCCTCTGACTCCCGGTCCGCCCACCCCCTTGATCTTGTCCACGTTGATGTCCTGGGTCCTCTTCCCCACGACTTTCTTTGGGTTGTTGGGCGTTATCTTCTGTATCTCACTGACGATTTTCTCGCTTTTGTTGGGTCTTCGCTCTTCGGCAAAAGAGTGACGTCCTTGTTGTCATTGAGTCATGGCTCCTCCAGGCTAAATGGTCTTGTTAGCGCTCCCTATGTGTCTTCCGTAGCGACCGCGGTGGTGAGTTCCTTGGTCCCACCGTCTGGTTCCTTGAGTCTCAAGGGGTGTTTTTGGAGACCTCCGCTCCCTACACACCTCAGCAAAATGGGGTTTCTAAGCGTTGGAACCGGACACTTGCCGACGGCATCGGTACTCTTCTGTCTGAGTCTGGTCTTTCTCCTCTGTTTGCCTTTGAGGCCATGAGTTACATGACCTGGGTCTGGAATCGCGTCCCACACGGACCCCTTCCCCGCTCAGTCACGCCTTTTGAGCGCTGGTACGGGACCCGTGCTGACCTGCGACTCGCTCGCGTCTGGGGTAGCATTACGTCCGTCTGGCTCCCTGAGGACCTCCATGACGGCAAGCTCTCCCCACGAGGGCGCGTCTGCCCTTTCTTAGGCGTGTCTGCGCAGTCCAAAGCCTGGCGCTTCTGGGACCAGGAGCGCCAGCGCATCATTGAGTCCTGCGATGCCCTTTTCTTCGAGTCTATCTTTCTCCGTGACCTTAGTCCTCACTCTACGGCCGCCTCCTTGCTGCTGCTCTCTCGATTGCAGGGGGAGGTCGGGCCTGCGGTTCCCGCTGTCCTTGTAGTTCTTGCTGCTGTCCCTTCTTCGCAGCCTCCACCCCCGGAGCGGCCTTCGTCGTCTGGCACTGTGCCTTCTTTCCCGTCCCCGTCCATGTCGTCTAGCTCGCTCAGAGCTCTTGTTGTGTCCTCCCCAGTTTCGTCTGAGTCCGTCTCTCCTGCACACTCCTTAGTGGCTCCATCCAGTCCGCTTACCCCTTTGGCACCCAGTCATTCCACCCCTGCTCCGCCGTCGCCTGGTGACCCTCCTGGTCCTGCTCCCATCAAGCCCTTTGTTCATGGCGGGCGTCTCCGCGCGCTCCCCTCTCGCTCCTCCAGCGCCGCTGCTCCATCCGTCCGCCTTGTCTAGTCCCACCCAGAGCAGTCTGTAAGGCTGCCGACTGGCATGGACGCCTTGGGGCTGGCCACAAAAGTGGTCCATCCCAGCTCTGTCCTTGGGTAGACACTGCTCAGGTCTGAGCACGAGCGCGCTCTTGAAGCCGCCATCCGTGGTAGTGTCGGTGAGTGTCACGCAACAGTTGCTGTTGCACCCTCGCCCGACCCGGCTACTGTTCTTCTGGCACGCACTACGCTCGACTCCCAGCAGTGGGAAGCTGCCATGCAAGATGAGCTTCGAGCTCTTGCTGACCACGCCGTCTACGAGCTAGTCGATCTCCCACCTGGTTGCAAAGCCATCGATGCACGCTGGGTCTTTAGGCGCAAGTACAAGCCCAATGGCGAGCTTGAGAAGCATAAGGCACGTCTCACCGCCAAGGGATTTTCTCAAGTCCCTGGCGTTGACTTTGACGAGACGTTTGCTCTCGTCGGATGCTACACCACCGCTCGTGCTCTTCTGAGTCTTGTCGCTCAGCATGATTGGGAGCTCGAGCAGATGGATGTAAACAACGCCTTTCTGCACGGTCAGCTGGTTGAGGAGATTTACATGGTGCAACCTCCAGGGTTCTCAGACGGCACCAACAGGGTGTGGAGACTGCGCAAGGCTCTCTATGGCCTGAAGCAATCACCTCGGTGTTGGTACCAGGAGATCACCTCTACCTTGGAGAAAGGTGGATACCGTCGTAGCGCAGTGGATCCTACTCTCTTCGTCATTCCCAACTCTGCCCCCTTTGTTGCTGTCCTCATCTATGTGGATGACCTGCTCATTGCATCACCAAATCGAGAGGCAGTGTGGACTGTGAAGTCACTAGTGCAATCCACATACAAGATGAAAGACTTGGGCCTTGCTCAAGCTTTTCTCGACATGGAGCTTGAGCGTGATCACGCTCGCCGTGTCCTTCACGTCCACCAGGCTGCATATGCCAGGAGCCTGGGGGAGCGCTTTGCCTCACTCCTTGAGTCTGTACCTTCATCGTCCACGCCGATGACGCCCGCCGGGCAGAGGTTGTTGAAAACACTGGATTTCTCCAAGCTGGGGGAGCCTGTGGATGCCACCAACTACCTGCGTGTCATAGGGTCCTTGATGTACCTGGCCACTACCACATGAGCAGACGTCGCTTTCATTGTGAACTTCCTTGCGCAGTTCTCACAGTGCCCACGGGTGCGGCACATGGAGGCTGCGCTGCGTATTGTCCGATATGCGCTCTCCACTACATGAGTTGGCCTTTGTTACCGGGCGCAACCGTCGATTGTCGTCGATGGCTACACTGACAATGACTTGGCGCATGACATGGATGCACGCAGCCGCACCGGATATGTCTTTCTCGTCGGTGGCATTGTCGTCTCTTGGAAGAGTGGTAAACAGGGTTGCGTCGCACGCAGCTCCAGTGAGGCGGAATATGTCGCCCTTCGTGCAGGCACTTGTGAAAGCGTTTGGTTGTGTCGGTTGTTTCAGCAGCTGTGTGTGGCCATCCGCTGCATCACCTTGCGCTGTGACAAGCAAAGCAAAAAAAAGCTATTGCTGAGCACAATGGCATGCATCACACTCGCACCAAGCACATCAATGTGGAACATCATTTTGTACGTGAGCATGTGGCTGCAGGTGATGTCAGGATTGTCTGGGTTGACACACGACAGCAACGAGCTGACCTCCTCACGAAGGCACTCAGCAGCAATGTCTTCAAGGCAGCAGTGCACGCTGTTGGGTTGCTCTGTCCTCGTGAGGCTCCTGGTTGAGTTGTCGTGCCGGTGCTCGTGTACAGTCTTGTGTTGTATCACATCTTGTGACGTTCACGCTGTGTCTGTGAGTGTCGTTCTTGTGCGTTGGCTGTGGATCATGGGGGAGTGTCGGATGCATGTCATTATCATACAATGACCTCTGGCCTCGTTGCACACTCACACCACTGGTGCAGGTGACTGACCACAGAGACGACTTTGTCGGGTGGTTGTCGTGACCACATTCTTGGAGGACGTGCCATGGCATGGATCAAGCAGAGCTCGCCAGCCTCACACGCATGTCTCACATGCATTCGTGCACGATGGACCATGAGCATACCCGGGTTCACCCTCTAGCCAGATAACTTCTTGGCTAGTGACCTACATTATGCTAGAACACTTTGTTGTGGGCAGGTGGGGTCGAATCCCCCAGGTTCGAGGGTGGCGAGCGAGATCGAGCTCGCTGCTCGCTCGCTCGCTCCCTCCTCCTCGTAACACCTCTGCGGCCTGTTACTCCTCACTCTTCGCCGTTCCTTGGTTTTCTAACCGCTCCGCACCAAGCCATGGCGCTTTTCCCACTCTCTCGCGTAATGTGCCGCGCTCTTGCTTCTCCTGCTCGCTAGTCTAGGCTAGCTACAGTGGCCTCCGGGCTCACTGCGCTCACGTCACCTTCTGCACGTGATTGACTAGACAACGTCCGACAAGACCCTCTCCATTGACGGGAGGAGTCACCATGGGTGGGGAAACAGATGAGTACAAAGTGATGCATAGCTTAGTAGGAGGGTGTTGGTTTTCGCGCATCTCTCATTGTGCTCTGTTGTGTCCTCCCAGTTCGTGTACTCAGCGTGCAGGCGACTGAGAGCAAGGCGGCACGCTGCCGGAGCGTCATCCAGTGGAGCCGATGCACGTTGAGGCATGCATGCATTTAGTTGGAGCCTCTTCCCTTAAACACATGACGTGCTCATCTCCATCGGCGGGCCTCCTAAGCAGTCACTCCATTGGCGGTCACTGCCTCCGCAGACACTACCTGCGTGCATGTTTTGCCAAATCTGACAAACAGATTAGATGTATCCCTCTTCCCTCATGCAGTTGGGTGGAGGTCAACTCAGGGGGTTCAACAAAACAGACGACAGTCAAAACGGAGTTGTAGAGCGTACACATGAGTGAAAGAGAGGAGGAGTAGGAGCTACGGGTTGAAGCTCGCTATCCGAGCCCACCCGTCGGCCGGCGAGTGGGAGTTCGCCGGCGCTCGCTCGAACTACATGGGCATACGCTCTCTCATGTCCCACATGCCCACACCTTCAGTTTGGTCCTAAACTGTGCCTTGACATAATGCGTGCAAGCAAGTGCTAGGCAATAGGGCAGAAATCAACTGCAAGGCTCTGACTAGCACGACGCATCAACACGTCTGGCTGGGAGAAATGTGCAGAGAGAGCTAGAAACAAAGACCTAGACAGCCTAAACAGTGTCTCAGACCTAGTTGGTGCACACACACGGGACGCACACAGGCGCACAATTTCTAGCAGGACAAAACAATGGCAGGAACACAGTATTGGGTATAACTCCCTCCAGACATGTCAGAACGACAAGCCGTCTAAACCAATACGGCCGTGTTGACAAGAACTACATTCTCATAGCCTGCACGCCTATGTGCTGTCCCATAGCATGAATCTAACTCAGAAAAAAGTCTTTAATGCGCCCGTCCAGCTGCCAGTCTTTTGCCACCGCAGCCATGTTAGGGATCTGCACATGAATGGACATGAGCCGAGGGGTCACCGTAAGCCGTGTACAACACACACAACATTCTCCCATGACCGGAGGGTGATGCACGTCCATGCACATGCAGACGCTAACACTGTACCAGGCAAGATACACATGAAGGTTGCAGGCAACAGGCACAGCACATACAAGATGGCACATGAGGAGTCAACCTGCAACAGGAACGGGGCTGAGTCCCACCGAACGAGTGGCCGCATGAGACTTTGAACGACCCAGATCCTTGGTCAGAATAGTGAGCGCGCTGCCTGTCAGTACCCACGTGGATGACTCCGATCTCACCACGATCAACCAGGTCACACACGAAATGATGCTCGTTGATGTGCTTCATGCGTGCATGAAACACACCTGAGTTCTTGGCGATTGCCTCCGCGCTCATGTTGTCACACTGAAGCACCACCATGGGAATGGACTGACACAGTTCATGCAGCAAACGAACAAGCCAGACATACTCAGCTGCTTTGGCGCCCAGAACAATACACTCAGCCTCCGCAGAGCTGTGTGCAATGCAACCTTGCTTCCCACTACACTAGGACACAGCACTTCCCCCTTGACCCATGCGCGTGCAGGCACGTCCAAACAACTCAGCCTGTTGTTTGGACGTGCCTGCATGCGGGTGGGTCTCAGTCTCACATCCAGTGGTGAGGATGCCACCGTGTCCGTTTGTGCTACCGCTTAAGTAGTGCTCCAAGGCAAGGGAATTGCAGACTTGTACTATGTCTCTGACTGCCTCGCGTTCACTCTCACCACTCAATTCCCTACTGCACGATTAATTGTGACCGGCACACTATTGCCTGAGCACCAATGCCTACTACACAGACGCTTGTGTCATGTCCACTTAATTGCTATTGATCGCCTGGTTTGTACACAATCCACACTCGGTCTTGGCACAGCGTCCTTTGAGGCGCCGCTGAAGACCGATTGCCTATAGTGCGCTCGAGGTAAGATGCACCGTGCCACATACCCTTTGTCCACCTCACGGGAGTTAAAAACCCTAGAATTGGTTCACTGTGATCTCCTAGGACCCCTCCTCGTACAGTTCTATGATAACAGAGGGTAATACATCCTGACGATCACGGACAATTTAACCTGCATGTGGTGGATCTTTAGTTTTGTCCTGAAAAGCGAAGCTGCACTCCCCATACGCATATGGCTTGTTATGGCCGAATGTCAGTCCAACCATACTATCTAGAACTTCCGCTTAGATTGGGGCGGTGAATTCATGGGGAACTTGGACCATTATTTTGCCGAAGTGGGAGTGTTTCACAACCTCTCTGCCCCCGCCACACCTCGGCAGAACGGCGTGTCTGAGTGCTCAAACCGCACCGTAGAGGATGCGGTTTGCTCCATGCAGGCGGACAACGGTTTGCTGGAAGCGTTTGCCTTGAGGGCATGGCACACATGACATGGGCCTGGAACCGGATCCCTCACGGCCCCTCCAAAACACACACGCCCCGTACCAACTGTGGTACGTGCGTCGTGTCGACCTCTGGTTTGCGCGTGTTTTGGGGTCACTTGCCTGCGTCTGGTTCACACCAGGATAGCAGGGGTCCAAGTTCTCCCCCCGCGGTCGCGTTTACGTGTTGGTGGACGTGGCTTCCCACTCCAACGCTTGGAGCTTCTCAGACCCCAATCGGCGGCGCATTGTCGTGTCTAGAGATGCGTTGTTCTTTGAGTGTCTGTGCTTTTGTGATCTTCCCATTGGTGGAACCCCGTAGTCTCGCTGCCCTGGGTGTGATGCGGTCCCTTGCCCGGGGGAGGATGGGCTGACCGATGATTCTGTGCAGGTCTCCCTGGGCGCTACTGGTCTATCCCACCCACCTGCTAACTCGCTTGTGATGGCCATATCACCTGCGCTATCTCCACCGTTTCTCCCGCCTGTGTCCGCTGTTTTGTCATCACCTCCTGCCTTCCCTCCACCAGCCGCTGAGTCCTTTGTGCCACCTGCGTCATCAGCACCTATATCACCAGCACAGACCCCAGTTTCATCTGTGTCGTCACTACTTGTGTTGCCTATGTAGCCAGAAGAGTTGCCTGAGTCATCGCCGATCGACGCACCGGCACCACCAGACTCTCCGCTAATCGTGTCAGTGCTCGAGGCATGTCCACCTCCTGTCCGAGCTAGATTGTCACCAGAGCCATACGACAAGGTGAGGGCGGGCGCCTGTGCCCACGCCCTTCTCGTAGCATGACAGTGGAGACCCCGGCATGAGGGCCCTAGGCCTCAGCGCGCAGGGTCTCACAAAAGTCTACCCTGGCCATGATACAAACCTCGTGCTCCTTGCTCACGAATGCCGACTTGTAGTCGCCTCCGCAAAGGTATGATCACAGTTGGCCCTCTGTCAATGGCCTATGCTCTGGCCACACGCAGCGGAGTTGCGGTGGTCCTAGACCCTAGTGTGGTGGGAGTGACTCCAGATCCCAGCACACTATGTCAGGCCCTGGCCAGACCTGATGCGGCACTCTGGCGCACAGCATGTGAGGCTGAGCTAGCGGCCATCGCTAAACATGGGGTTTACGAGCTTTCAGACCTGCCGCGTGGACGCAAGGTCACTTAGGCCAAGTGGGTCTTGCGAAGGAAGTCTAAGCCAAAAAACTCAGTCAACCTCTACAATGCATGACCGACAACATAGGGATTCTCTCAGGTGGTGGAAATTGACTTCACTGACACCTTCGCACTAGTTGGACGTATGACCACGACCTTAGGTTTGCTGTCCCGGGTAGCTCAACACGACTGGGAAGTACACCAAATGGATGTAAAAAACGAATTTCTGCATGGGAAGCTGGACAAAGAGATCTACATGGCCCAGCCCCTAGGGTTTGAGGATGGTATTGGCCGGGTGTGGCGGCTGCGGAAGGCATTGTACTACCTGAAGCTGTTGCTTGGCTACTAGAACAAAGAGATCACGAGCACACTCCTACGAGTCGACTATGTCCAGAGCGTGGGAGACCCATCGCTCTTTCTCTCACAGATTCTCGCGCCACTCGTGGCTATCATGGTCTACGTTGACGACCTTTTGATCGCTTCGCCAGGTCTAAAGGCTGTCAAAGCAGCTAAGAAAGAGCTACCGTTGACATACAAAATGAGAGACCCCGGAGATGCTCCATTGTTTCTGGGCATGCAAAATGTTCGTGATCGCGCTAGGCGGACACTCCTGGTTCATCAGGAGCAATACGCTCTCACTCTGGGGGAGCGTTTTACTAGGCAAATTAGCGGCGTGCGCGCTGCGTCCACTTCGATCACCCCTCATGGTCAAGACGCTCTAAAAGTCATTGATCAAGCAGAGGAGGGGGAGCTAATCAATGCGACCTTGTACTTGGGAGTCATTGGCTCGCTCATGTACCTGGCCACGACGACATGGCTGGACATAGCCTTCACTGTCAACCTGCTTGCAAAGTTCTTACAGGTACCGCAGAGGCGGTTCTTGGAGGCTGCCGTCTGGTGTGTGCGGTACGTCGTGTCCACCGCTCGCATTGGTCTTCTTACTGTGGGCAGGCCTCCGTGATCCTTGACGGTTACACAGACAGTGACTTGACGTGGAGCCCACACAACAAGAGTCCCACTGGCTACATCTTCCTTGTTGGAGGAACTGCCATCTTGTGTCGATGCGGCAAGCAAGGCTGCATCGCTCGCATCATCGCTGAAGTAGAGTACGTAGCTCTAGGTGCAGGCTTGACCGAGAGTGTGTGGCTAGTACGTCTGTTCCGTGAATGACGTCAGTCCATGCCCGCTGTTGTGCTTTGGTGTGACAACGAGAGCGCAAAGACCATCACGGAGAAGTCCGGTGTGTTCCATGCATGCACGAAGCACATCAACGTTGAGTACCATTACATCCGAGATCTCGTGGACAGAGGTGGGATTCAGGTCATGTGGGTCAGCACACACTCACAACGGGCTGACTTCTTGACAAAGGCCATCAGTTGTACGAAGTTTCTTATGGCTGTACGTTCTGTGCAATTGCACCCTGTCTGTGCTGTGGACTGACCTCTACTCCTGCGCTGTATCCGCTGTCGTTCACCATTGCTGTGCTTGTGCCACTTTTTTATCAATGTTGTTCCGTCTGTAGACCTGTTCACCATGTGGTCATGGGGGAGTGACGTTGTGTACAAAGCTTATTGTGACCTCTCAGCTCACTTCCATTGCCTTGCAAACCCCTGATGAGATGGAGGACACTAAAGACTAGAGGAGCAGATGCGAGTCCAACAACTGCAGAGCATCTGTAACCAGCCACCGGAGACGATCCCTCCTTCATCACACGTGTTGGATTCACTCATGAAGTCCTCATACATTATTTGAAAACAATCCACTTGTGTACTTGTTCATGGTTGAACAGCGCTGGCTTGTTGACCTAGTTTGGTGCTAACCGTGGACCAGTAGTAGGCCGGTTAAGCATGTTGTTGTGTGTGTTGTACACGGATTACGGTGACCCCTCGGCTCATGTCCATTCACGTGCAAAACAATGACATGGCTATGGTGGCAGAAGACTGGTGGCCGGACGAGCACCCGGAAGACTTTTTTCTTAGTTAGATTCATGCTATGGGACGACACATAGGCTTGCACTGTATCAAGACGTAGCTCTTGTCGACGCGGCCGTTCTGGTATAGACGCCTCATCGTTATGACGTGTCTACAGGGAGTTATGCCCAAAACCGTGATTCTGCTACTGTTATGTCCTGCTATACATTATGCACCCGTGTGCGCCCCGTGTGTGTACACCCACTAGGTCTAAGAGATTGTTTAGGCTATCTAGGTCTCACTTGTTAGTTCTCTCTGTACATTGCTTGCAGACAGAAATGTTGATGCATCGTGCTAGTTAGACCCTTGTAGTTAGTTTCTACCCTACTGCTTAGCACATGCTTGCACGCATTTTGTCATGGTATCAGAGAAGCGAGGCATCCCTTGCTAGTTGCGTAGCATAGACGTAGCTCCAGCAGCAGCAGTGAGAGTCAACGTCGCCACTGGTGCTTCAGGGAGCTTCCACATGTTGTGAGAGCTGCACCACCGCCACGGATTCAGCAGCAGCAACAGCAGCCACTATGGCAGTGTGGGTGGTACTACCACCACGCTGTTCCACCGTCGTCAACACTGTGGGCACCGTCAGCAGTCTCCACCATCAGAAGCGGCAGCTGCTGCCAGCACCCCCACCAGAGGCACCAGCAGCCGCCGCGAGGACCACCGCCAGTGGCGACAACCGCTGCCGCAAGCAGCGCTGCCAGTAGCAACGTCGCCGGCGGTGGCCACCGCCACGGCAGACACCACAGCCTGCATTGCCGCTAGCGGCGGCCACTGCCACCGGCTGCAGCGCCGAATGCGGCGGTGGCTGCGGCCGGCAGCCGGCAGCACCGCCGGCGGCACCGCCAGCAGCACCGCTTGCGGCACCTCGAGAAGCACAGCCGGCAGCATCACCGACGGCACCACCAGCAGCACTGCTGGCTGTCGGCCAGTAGCACCACCAGCACCACCGACAACGCCGCCTGCAGCACCATCGGCAGCACCATGGGCAGCACCGCCGGTAGCACCTCTGGCCGCACCGCCTGCAGCGACACCGTCGACGCCAACAGCCAGCGTGGCTGGCGACGCAGCCAACGTGGACATCGACATTGGCTGCAGCCGTCGCCGCTAGCGCTACCGGCACTGTATTCTGGAAAAACATTAACCGGTCGTCATGCCAAAACAAGCCCCCGCCAGCACTGCCACCAACGCAGCTGTCGAGGGTTAGCTCCGTGAGCGGCCAATGCCGGCCGCCACCATCGTCACCACATCGACAACAGCAACAGCAGCCGCTGCTGCCGCAGGCACAGCAGCAACAGTAGCAGTAGCAGCAGCAGCAGTAGTAGCAACCGCAATGGCCGCACAATCTGACGACCTTGCCGTGTCAGCTGCAGGCACTCGCAGACGTGCAGGCGGAGTGCCGCCAGACATTGACAAGGCAGGTCACTGAGCTGCCTGACCTGGTTAGGGGCTTACTGCCCTAGCAGGAGCATCAATCCGCAGACCCAAGAGAGGACCACCTTGCTCATGGTAGCCATGCTCAGGAGGTAGTCGAGATCCTCTCCGATTCTGGAGATGAGGGGGAGGAGGAGTTGCTGTGCGCACGCCTCCTGTGCCTGGAGGCATGCTACCGAACGCGTGAGGAAAACGTCGCCCTCTAAAGCACGAGCTCTAGCACCAACCTAAGCCTGGGCTCAGCTCGCCGCCTTCTGAGCTTTGAGGGACTGGCTCTGCAGGCTCGTTTGTGGAAGCGGTTTGTCACCTGTGCGATCGGCCACGCAATGGCTTTTGCCGTCGCCTTGCCAACGGTCGAGCCACCCAAGTGGTTTGAGTGGAATCCACCCACTTCCGGACTGGGAACAACTACAAATCCTCGGAGTCGTGGTTGCGCATGTGGGCCATGAGCCAGGGTGTCCTTTCCTACTGTTTCACCCCCTACCAAATGTCTGGCCCTGCCCAGATGTAGAAGGCTGTCCGGGCCGCCTCCGGCTTGAATAAAGGCTACTTCAGACTACACCAAGGACTGAACGGCTCAGGAGCTGACCCTTACGCGGCATGGGCGTTGGCAGTCACCGTCCTTAAGGGCGCTACCTTTACCTTGACATCCCAGCACCTCGCCGACTTCAACTCCCTCTGCCACACCTCTCAAGAGTCTGTTGGTGACTACTAGCGCCAGGCAATCCACCTGCATGAGGAGCTGGAAGACGATGTCCCCACGTGGTAATCAGTCCTCTTGATCGTCCTCTACAAAATCCACCCTTACTACACGCGTGTCCACAACAACTTCCACCAGACTCTGCTACGCGACATGGGGAGCAACGGGACACTGCTGCACTGTCCCACTCTTCACTTCCTGGAGGTCGACGACATGGACGCAGCGAACCGCGCTTGCCGCAGCACCACTTCAGCTGCAGTTGCCATGGCGTCACCCTCCCCGTCGCCTACGGAAACAACGGCAATAGCTCAGGGGAAGAGGGGCTGCAGATCGTCTCCTAGTGGCAACAACAACAGTGTAACCAATAGAAGCACAAGCATGAGCAGCGTCAGCCGCAGCAGCAGGGACAGTAGTAGTTAGTAGCAGTGGCAGCAGCGACCCAGGGAGCACTGGGGGTCGACGGCTCGTGTGCTTTAACTGCGGTTGTTATCACCGCTACCCCGACTGCACTCTCCTAACAATCTGCCCACTGGATTGGGCCATGGTCAAGCGAGGGCTACAATAGGCACATGAGGCGCGCGTGCACCAGACATCCAACGCAAGAGCCCGCTCGGCTGCCATGACCGTAGCTGCCCCAGAGCATTCCGCTGCCGCAGTGACCAACCGAGCCGGCCCTCGCGACCAGGTGCTCGCCAACCAGGACAAGACCATCGCCGAGCTGCACCAGCTTCTTGCCCTGTGCTCATCTCAAGGAGGTATGAGTGGGTTGACTGAGTCGGGGGGTCCTAGAGCTTGTGGAATGCCTCTGTTGTTGCATGATGATGCTTGTGGTGGTCCCCTTGTACAATCGTGTGCATGTGACAGACCTGATGACGTGTCTTGGTTGCATGCGTCCTATGTGTGCTCTGTCGTTTGCCTTGTCGCGTCGTCCGCCAAACGCCTCGCTGTCGCGCATTGTTTTGTTGTCGAGTGTCATGTTGCCCCTTGTATGAGCATCATGGATGCCACCTGGGTCGTTGAGTGTGGTGCCACCCATCACATGACATGTCATCATGACGCCTTCGTTGTCCTGCATCTCGTTGGTGCCGTTCGCTCTGCCCGCACTATAGCTGGCCATGAGGTCCCTGTCCAGGATGTCAGGGTTGTGCAGTTCACTAGAACAGCTAATCCTGTATACATCTCCAATGTCCTCTTTATCCCTGATGCTGAACTTAGCCTACCTTCTATCTGTGCTTGTATTAAGATGAGCGTGGGTGTCACGCACACAACTGCCGATGCTTGCATCTTTGTGTGTGACATTGAGGAGACCGTCCTCTGTGGGACAGTCGTAAATGACCTCTACCACAACTCTGGGTCGCTGCCAGTGCTCCCCCCTTGCCTCCTTCTCCCACTGCGTGTTTCTTTGTCGTTGGTGGTCTGTCCTCTGAGCACCACCACCCCCTGCATTGACACCTCTGTCATTTGCACCTAGGGGCTATCGTTAGGCTGATCCGCACTCAGCCTACTCTCGGTCTTGATGCGGCGTCCTTCGAGGCGCTGCCCACGACCAACTGCCTGTCCTATGTTGAAGGCGAAATTCATCGGTCCACCAACCCTGACTCAGGCTCCAAGGCTCGTCGGCCCTTGGAGCTCGTTCACTCCGACCTCATGGGCTCGCTCCCTGTCAAGTTTCAGGAGGACCGCGGTTGCTATGTCTTGACACTGACTAACAACTTCACACACATGCACTGGGTTTACTGTCTGCGTGAGAAGAGCGATGCTGCCATCGCTCTTCGAGTCAGGCTGGCCATGGCTCAATGCCAGGCCGGTCACGAGCTCCAAATCTTTCGCTCTGACCGCGGCGGCCAGTTCCTTGGAAACATGGCACGCCACTTCATCGAGCAGGGTGTTTTCCACGACCTCTCAGGCCCCGCCATCCCCCAGCAGAACGATGTCTCGGAGCGCTGGAACCGCACCATGGAGGATGCAATCCGCGCCATGCGTGCCGATAGCGCCATGCCTAAGGCCTTTGCCTTCTAGGGTATGGCGTACATGACTTGGGTCTATAATCGCATTCCTCACGGCCCTCTCCTAGGCCACCGCACGCCCTACGAGCTATGGTATGGCCATCATGACGATCTCCGCCTGGCTCATGTCTGGGGCTCCCTCGCCTGGGTCTAGCTCACACCGGAGTAGCAAGGGAGCAAGCTCTCTCCGCAGGGCCACATCTGTGCCTTTGTCGGCGTGGCCCTACGGTCGAAGGCCTGGCAGTTCTGGGACCCTCAGTGGTGCCGCATTGTGGAGTCTTGTGATGCTCACTTCTTTGAGCATCTCACATTTTGTGACCTTGTTTGCATCCACACTCTTTGCGCTGCTCATACCCCTGGGTGTGCCGAGGCTCGTCATGAGGGGGAGGTCCCTGTCGCGGTTGGCTCAGTGCCCCCGACCAGTGTGGTCACTTCGTCGCCAACACCCCAGAGGTTATCCGCGTCTGCTTCTTACCCTACCGCCCCTACTTCTGTGCCCCCGCCCACGTCTGAGTCTGCATCTTGGCCAACGTCTAAGTTCGTACCTGAGACTACACCTAAGTCCGCGTCTGGCTCTGAGTCATCCCTGTCCCCGGCCTTGCCCGATCGTCCATGTTTGCCTCTAAGCCGTGCCTTGCCCCCGCCCTACCAGCTCCTACATCTGCGCCCGCGTCTAGCTCTAAGCCGTCACTATCCTTGGCCGGTGATGTGTCTGCGTCTGGCCTAGAGCCATCCCCACCCGCTACGGCTACACCATCCTCCGCGAACGCGCCTGTCGTGCAGCCCACTCCTGCATCTGAGTCAACGGCGACCTCTGCTCCTGTCCCGTCTGACCCCGACACGCGAGCACCCGGCCGGCGCCTCTGCCCTACTCCGTCTGTGAGCAACAATCTCTAGGGCAGGCGCCCTAGCCCCTTGCCCTGCCTCGCCGGCCGCTAGCAATGACGCAGGCAGGCAGCTCCGACCTCGTCCCAAGCGTAGCGTTGTTTGCGGTGACCCAGGCATGGAGGCCCTCAGCCTGAGTGCTCGTAGCCTCATGGAGGTTCACACTGGCTGTACCACTGGCATGGCATTGCCTGCCCACGAGTGTGATCTCGCCCGTGACGCTGCTGAGTCCGTGGTCACGATCGACTCTCTCTCTGTGGCATATGCCTTTGCCACGCACTTTGTGTTACTGTTGTCTTTCGATCCCACTACACTCCTTCAGGCCCTATAAGCTCCCGACGTTGAGCAACGATGAGCTGCTTGCCAGGCTCAACCCGACGCCATCCGTGAGCACGACGTCTTTGAGTTGGTGGACTTGCCAAAGAACCGCAATGCCTTTAAGGCCAAGTGGGTTCTCCGCAAGAAGCTCAAACTAGACAACATGGTGGAGCGCTACAAAGCCCGCCTGACGGCAAAGGGCTCCTCCTAGGTCCCAGGTGTGGACTACACCGAGACCTTTGCCCCTGTTGACTGGATGAAAACAACGTTGACTCTGCTGAGATAGGTGGCCGAGCACAAGTGGGAGCTTCACCAGATGGATGTCAACAGTGCATTTCTGAATAGGGACCTTATGGAGGAGATCTACATGGTCCAACCACCTGCTTTGAGGATGGCACCGGTCATGTGTACCGGCTACGGATGGTCTTGCACGGCCTGAAGAAGTTGCCTCGTTGCTGGAACCAAGAGATCACCAGCACGCTGAGATGCGCCGAGTACGTTCAGAGTGATGCTGACCCATCCCGTTTCCTCTCACAGTCTCCAACGCCGCTTGCTGCCATCCTCGTCTATGTAGATATTCTTCTGATTGCCTTGCCTGACCTGGAAGCAATGAAGACCGCCAAGGCTGTTCTCTCCTTGGTCTACAAGATGAAGGACTTCGGCGAGGCCTCTGTCTTTCTGGAGATGGAGATCATGCGCGACCGTGTCTTCCGCACGCTCCGCGTCCATCAGGCACGTTACACAGAGGCTGTGGGGAAGCGCTTCGTTGATCTCCTCGCGGTCGTATGCACTGCCTCCACGCCCATGACCCCTGAAGGGCAGGCGGCCCTAAAGGTGGACGACCCAGCTGACGTGGCAGAGCCAATTGACGTGACTCTCTGACTGCGAGTCATCGGCTCCCTCATGTACCTAAACCACGACACGGCCTGGCATTGCCTTTGGTATCAACCTGCTCACCCAGTTCTCGTAGGCTCCACGCCAGTGAACATTGGAGGTAGCCGTCTGGTGTCTGCATTACGTCCTGTCCACCACACGCTTCGGTTTGTGCTTCTGCGAACAGGTGTCTGTCATTCTTGACAGGTACATAGACAGTGATTGGGCATGGAATCAAATCTTCACCTTAGACAGGAACCTGCCCAGGAGCCGCCCGCACAGATCGCACTGAGCCAACAAGACCAAGCACAACAAAATCACGGCGGTGACATGTCATGTGATGGATTGCACCTGAATCTAAGATTCATTCGTGTCTGTCACACACTTTGGCAGAATGACAGAACAACTGCCTATAGTGCAGCCAATGGATAGAGGTTGCTCAGCAGATGAATGCCGACCTACAAAGGCAACACCTGCTTGCGACTCATCTAGCCATGACAGGTCATCATGACCTATGCATACAATGGCAAAGGCAGTGGACGCTGATAATGAGCATCAGTGTGTGAATCGAAGGACTCCACAGACTCGACAGAGTATTGTGCCCCACCACCACCATCCGGATTGCACACCACGGACTCGACAGACCCATCAGCGGGTCCCCTCAGCTTTGTCAATGCATTTGCATCTCCTTGAGTGGTGAATCAGAGGAGCTAGTAGAGCTTAATGATGTCATGGGCCTACGTCACGAGCTGTTACTCCAGAGGTGAGAAGTCGCCGGCATTATTGGTAGCTACATCGGTTGCTGATGTGGGTGATGGGTAGGTCGCTTCCGTGGAGTGTGCGAAGGTGTGCTCACAATGATCGAACACCTTTTATACACCTTGCGCAATCTTTGTGCAGTTCTTGGGGAGTTTGCACTCCGTGCAGTGGTGTGCCCCCCTCCATTTGTAGCACTCCCACTACCGTCCTGGGGTTGGATTTGGAGTGTCTTTCATGTTTGCATCTTTGGTGTCCCGCCTGTTGTTCCTCCTCTTCTTCCCTCGTACTGCTGTAGCTGTGCCAGATGCTGTTACAGTTGCTTTTCTTGCCTACAATGACTGGCGGGAGAAGGGGGGCATGGTGCGTGCTGCCTGGCCTAAAGTAACGGGTGTGGCTGACGCACCATGACGAGCGACATTTGCTGCTCCAACTCCTGCCACATGTAGGAAATGCTCTGTGTTGACATCATTTCCATGGTCGTGCCTTGAAGAGAGTGGTTGCCAGCTTCCAGGCACCACGCGGGTAAACCCAATTGCTCGTGCGGGGGTCACCAAGGAAGGGTTCAAAGTCGATGGTGTAATCCTGAGTCACAACCTTGAGGAGACTGTAGGCGGTGCGTGCGGCGGTCGTCATGTGCTAGAGGTCTGTACTCTGATACGGACTGGTGTAGTACGGGTACACCCCCTCGCTGATAGCCCACATGTGGAATCAAGGCTCCTAGGTGATGTAGCTGTCCTCCTGCCGGTAGGTGGGAGGGTCGGTCTCGAACCACTTTGGGGGCTTTGCTATCGGCAGAAGTACCGGACAGCTTGCTCGATGGTGACAGGAGATCTTCCCTCAGTCCTAAGCTCATTTGGAGCATCTCGTTCTCTAGGGAGGCTAGGTCTGTGACTACCCTTAACGTGTCGCTTGGGCTTGCCTCTCTGTGCGGTGTTGCTGTGTGCACTGAGTGATTTCGATGCCAGATTTCCAGCTGTGCCAGGTGCAGGTATAGAATTCCCCCCTTGTCACTGGCGTTTGAGTCCGACTCGGGAAGGTTGTTGGAAGGCTTAGCATAAAATTCTCCTAGGCCGCATCGACGTCGGATGCGACTGCACTCTTGACTGTAATCTTGCTTTTGCGCACTGCATCCCGGAGTAGCTTGTGCTGACGCTCCTGTTGCTACTGTTGCTGTTGCTACTACTACTGCTATTGCTATTGTTGATGCTGCTATTACTACTGCTACTATGGCTGGCCTGTGTCACAAAATCATTTGAACAGATCGACCATCTGCTTTGCCGTCTCTTCAACACGCTGAGCTTACTGCTTGCGTAGGCCACGTGCCAATGCGCTAGGGCTAGACAGAGATTTTTCTAGCGTCGTGCCTGTGGTGCTGCCAACCACGTCAAAGGTGGCAACGCCAACGTCCATTGTGGAGCTGGTGCTACCAATTCCTTGGGGGTGATCGTGATCCTTGGGTGAAATTCCCTTAAACAGTCAGTAGTTGCCATTATGTCGGCGATACTTTCTACACCGGAGACTATGCCTCTCGTGAGACCTAGTTACCCATGTGCTATCGCTCAAGGTCTTAGGGACTCCCACCCTCTAAGCCTTCTTCTTCCTTGCTGTGAGAGCCCAACAAATTAAGTCAACATTTTTCACATGAGTAAGATTACAAGCACCTTGGCATTTCATGTCAAGCTAAGTCTCAAGCGCGCAGCTCAAACAAGAGACATTAAGTGAAGGAGTAGTTGAGACAATGGCAAGTACAAGGCATGAACAGCTGAGGAGTGACTTTGGTAGCTGGGCTAAGCGCGCAAACCTGGGCTAAGCCGAAGCGCATGCGCCTCAGCTGATGTCGCTCCATATTTTAAGGAGGTCATCCCCTCAATCAGGGAAGTCATCCCCTGATTCAAGGCACGTCTTGCATCTTCCAATCTGACTGTTGGATCCGCCAAGAACTTGGACAGCTGAAGATTTGACCCCTGCTCTGTCCATTGGTATGGTCAGATTGACAATCTGACTAGCCATCATCAGAAACCCAAGGGACATCCTTTGCACGAGCAGTGCATGCCTGGTCTGTCCACTACTTCCCAATTCTGGGGACTAGTTCCGAAGGGGCATCCAAACAACAACCAGACGCTGCCAAATGTTTTGGCAGCGTTTCCCTGCCACAGTGGGCGTGGGATCTATATCGAGGTGTTTTTCACTGTGGGAGCCGTTGATCTACCCCCCCTTCCCCCTTCCGCGCTATAGCGGGAGGGCCGGTTCGGCCCTCCCTCCTCGTTGAAGCGAGGGGTGGTTGCGCACCACCCCTCGAAGTTTGTTCGCGACGAACTTTGACATAGAATAAATGAAACAACTCGTGCGAACACACGAGTTCGAGGTTAAAACCCCCGGTTTGGACCCCAAAACCAGGGGTTTGGTTAAAAACGGAAATGGGCCTCCGGAGACTCGAAATATTCGAGTCTCCATGCTCTGGGTCGTTGATGACGATTGCCCCACAGTCCTGCGAAGGGGATAAACCCCTGACGCGGACTGAGAACGCCATTCTGCGAACTCCGACGACGACCTCAAAGCAGGAGCTGGAGACTCAGCCTGTTACACTTGTTCTCAGAGCCAGACGACCCTCACGACCAAGAGATCGACGAAAACAGCGGCTATGACATAGATAAAATGCCGCTAGCAGCTGCAAGCAGCAGCAGAAACGCCAGAAGGGACTACGGCATCTACATTGCACGGATGGAAGCGTCGTGAAGTACGTTAGAGAGCTTGAAAAGAGCTCTTCTTGGTGGAGACTCTTCCTTCCAGCCTCTCCTCACTTCCAAACGGCTAGGAAGATTTTTTTGGGACGAGGTGGGGAGTTCCCACCCTCAAAAACCAAAAAATCCTGCCCATTTTCAAGGCTCCTTCAAAATCTCTCATCCAAGAATTGGGGCAGCGCCTCTTCCCAAGCTTAGGGACTCTCACGGCCTCAGAGTAACCTAAAAAGGAGGGTGACACCTTGAAGGTTTTTGGCGGCTCGCCAACGCCGCTGGCTCAAGGGAAGACGCTGCCCAAGAACACGAGAGGCGTCAAGGAGCGTGAAGAGAAGACCAAGGAAGACAAGAAGACAAGAGGAAGACAAGAGATGGAAGAAAGAGTGAAAGACTTGTTAGGAATTTTTAGAATTCCTCTTTTCACTCCTTGCTCTTGTTTTGTGAGCGACACTCACATCCCTTGTCAGTTCCTTGTCTTATAATTTTCTTTTTGCCTAGGTACTAGTCCTTACCAATCGCCGTGAGTCACGGCTTAGGAAGACTAGTTTCAAAACCCAGGACCTTGTGCCGACGTGGCGGCCTAGGAACACAGAAAACTTATTCATAACTGCCTCACTGATCGTGAGAGCAAGGGGTTTGTGGGAGGCGATTCCTCCTTAACGTTGTGGAGTGATCCTCACAACGGTCTTCACGTGCCAGTTGCATGGGCAACGAGATGGCAAGTTCCGGACCGTCCAAGACAAACAAGGGCAAGGTGGTGACGGCCTCGCTACGAGCTCTTGGCGGACTCCAAATTTTGGGAGCTGTCGCCGCGAGCACGGTTGCCAACCCAAAGGCAACTGTACTGCCAAGGGCAACCGTACCGCCGAAGGCAACTGACGCCAACCTCGGCGATACCGAGAAGCGTGCGGAGGCCAAAAAGGTGCTCGACGAGCACGTCGACGCACACGTGGGTGACCCCTACGCGACGGATGATGTGATGGAGGAGGATCTCCCGGGGGAGACCCCAACGAAGAGCACGACATCGATGATGGAAAAGGCGATGAGGATCGCGACCATCGCCATCGTCGTGCCACGAACTCGACCCAATTACTCGAGAAGGGCAAGACGCCCGCCGCATCGCCTGAAGTTGCCGACGGCAGCGAGACTGCCGAGAGTAGCAAGGGTGCTGAAAGTAGCCACATGGGAGGTTCCCACGAGAACAAGCCGGACGACGTCGCCACGAAGGCAATTCGCGATGACCGTTATAGGCTCGCGGAGTTTGCTGCAGAGGCCGCAGGCCGACTCAAGATCACCACCGACGATGGAGATACGGCACCACTCGGAGGAATGGCGGCGGACCCCCCTTCCTACGATGCGGCCACAATGGGGCAAGGCAACGCCCACTCAAGTGTCGTCGCCGACGACAGTCTCCTACGAAAGGTGGGACTCCTTGGAGGCGTGTATGCGAACCGTACCCTCTTGTAGTGGGTAAGGGTGCACGGACAACGTGAGGCCCTAGAGGCTATCGTCGATGCTATGACAACTTCAGAGCTCAAGTTTGCGTTCACCAACCTGCTAGCCCACGTCGGGCAGAGCATTACGGACCTTGACCGTGATTACCAGCTGCAGCACCTGGCCGCCTATGAGGCAAGCCGCCGGTGCAACGACCTCAACAAGGCATTGCAGAGCATGACCTAGGTGCGGATGCAGCAGCAAGCACAGCATGCCGCAGCTGCGGATGCCACTGCCGGTGGCAGCGACGACTTGCCTACCTCAACGACTTCGGGGTCGGTCCCTCCTCCACAGGACGTCCTTCCTCCACAGTGTAGAGATATTCCGGAAGGACGTGAAGCTGACCGACTGGCTGAACCACATGGAGCACGTTCTACGTGTCCACAAGGCTCCACTCAGCCAGTGGGGTGACCTTACCACGACGCGGCTTGAAGACAAACTCTTCAAGTACGTGGTTAAGGAGTGGACTGCGTAGCAGCCGCACCTCGAGTGGCAGCCCATGCCGTGGGAGGCCTTCTGCGCGATCATGCACAAGAAGTGTACCCAACGTGAGGAGGCACAACGCGCCTTCCACAAGATCAAAGACTTTAGGCAGCTGGTCAGCTCGCTTGAATCCTACTTGAGCGAGTTCGCCGCACTCGTGGAGGAAGCCGAAAGCTTCACCAAGAGCGATGGGACTCAGACCTTCAAGTACCCGGAGTGCATGCTGCTGGAGTACTTGCGTGATGGTCTCGCCAGCAAGAAGCTAAAGGAAAAGACCACCATGTCAGCCACTGGCCAAGCTCGGACAAGCTGGAGGGCGTTGCGAGACTACATGAGCAAAGTGTATTCGGCGAACCCAAAGTACAACTCTGATGCTCGGTCGAACGCGCATGCACAACATGGCCGCAAAATGCGTATGGACGCTACAGGGGATGGTGGGTCAGCTGGACAGCGAGGCGGGGCCAAGGACAAGCAGCCTGCAAACCCTCCAGCCAAGAAGGCTGGTGGATACAAGGACCCCAACAACATGCGCAGCCGCGAAAAAAATGAGCTGCAGGCGGCGCGTGAGCGTCGCAACACATCCTTCTGCGAAGGGCTCTGCCACAAATGCATGCAGCCAGGCCACTTTAGGGCTCAGTACCCTCAGGTTGCTGGCGGTGGACAAGAGGCCACGGCGTTAGCTGCAGCAATAGCACCACATGGGGATGGTGCAACAAAAGGCTGCAAACAGGGCTATGGACAAGGTCGCAATCACTGCAATGGGCCCGGCCGTGGTAACGGACAGGGCCGTGGGGCGAGTTTTCTCCACCCCTCAGTGACGTCAGTGGGGACCACTCAGGGGTAAAACTAGATCATGGGTGTGGATTCATATATTCAGATGAGGATGTCAAACAATTTGAGTTTTTGATGAGTTCAAATTTCTCTCTTGTTTTCTCTCCTCTTGTTGAACGGCATTTTACACTTGCTGACCGACATTGCCCACTAAACCTTACATCTCCAGACGAGATGCATGAGTGTACATGCTTTGTGGTGACGACACCGACCACTGTGCAAGAGCTGTGTGACGTAGTGATTGAAGCAAACGCCCTCAAAGCAATAAGTTCAATCACGTTCGCAGTACCTCTAGTCAACGACTTCGACCCAGTCAAATTCAAAGACTGGAAGGTGCTAGCCGAATTCACACGTGCTCACAAGATGTGGACTCGAGTGGGTGAATCATGGGGGTTGCGACGGACGTCGTACATATTCCATGTTTATCACAAACTCGGCTTGCCGTCATTGAGTTTGTTCACTCAGAAGAGTGGAGGCAACATGACGATGTAGTTCAAAGGACACCTAGCTGGTGCTCCCGTGAATGTACTTGCTGACACTGGAGGAGATGAATCTTTTTTTAGCCTTGGCTTTACCTGATCGGTTGGCCTGAAGTACGAGCCATTGAATGGCGCAGTTGTTGTCGGCGACAACTGTACGGTACCCGTGATCTGTACTTGTAAAGTAAAAAATTACATTCAAGGGTGTACACACAGTGTCACGTTGAAGGTACTCAACCTGCTTGACCAGTTTGACATGGTGCTAGGCAATCACTGACTTCGTGAGAACAAGGCAGTAGTGTACTTTGAATCAAAGTGTTTGATCCTCCAAAAAGGACAGCACCGCTTTTACGTTGATTTCGAGTATGAAATTATCACCGACCCGACTCAAAGTCCATGCCAGCTTGTCTACGATGCAGGTCAAGAGACGTATTCGACAAGGTTGTCGATACTTCTTGGCTCAGCTGTAGAAATTGGAGGACTACGTAAAGGACGACACGCCACAAGAGATAAAATATCTAGTGGCAGAGTTTTCGGATGTATTCCAAGACCCACCAGCTCGGCTTCCACCAGAAAGACACATGGGCCACACAATTCCGCTGCAACCGGAGGCGATTCCTCCATTCAGACCCATGTATCGCCTTAGTCCAGCAGAAAGGCGAGAGGCCGAACGCCAAATCAAAGAGTACCTTGCAAAAAGGTGGATCGAGCCCAGTAGCTCACCGTACGGTGCGCCAATCCTTTTTGTGAACAAAAAGGATGGTGGTTTACGCATGTGCGTGGATTACCGGGCGTTGAACAAGCTTACGATGAAAAATCGATTCCCCTTACCGCGGATTGAGGACCTTTTTGACCATTTCCAAGGCGCAAAAGCATTTTTCTCCTTGGATTTGTCCCAAGGGTACCATCAAATCCGCATCACGGAAGATTTTGTGCCCAAAACCGCGTTTCAAATGCACATGGGACAGTATGAGTTTCGAGTGTTATGCTTCGAGCTTAAAAATTCCCTAGCAACCTTCCAAGGAGAAATGAACCGAACGTTTGCCAAGAAACTCGGACATTTTGTCTTGGTTTACCTGGATGACATCCTTATTTTCTCCAAATCAATGAAAGAGCACATAGAACATCTGCGTGTAGTTCTTGCAATCCTTCGGAAACAGATGTTCTATGCAAAAGTGAGCAAGTGCAAGTTTGCACAAGATGAGCTCAAATACCTTAGACACATCGTCAACAAGGACGTTATCCATGTCGATCCACGAAAGGTCCAAGCCCTTGTGGACTAGCCACGCCCCGAAAATGTTCGGCAGATTTGGTCTTTCCTCGGCCTTGCAAACTACTTTCGACGGTTTATGCAAGGGTATTTGACCCTAGTAGCACCGCTAACCAGGCTCACGGGAAAAGACGTGCGTTGGGAATGGACACCTGATTGCAAGAACGCTTTTCTCAAAGTCAAAGAGCTTCTATCCACGGCGCCCGTCTTAGTTCTTATGGATCCATCGCAATCGTGGGAGGTTTGATGTGATGCATTGGTAGTAGGACTTGGAGTCGTCCTCATGCAGAACGGTCACCCAGTTGCGAATGAGAGCGAGAAGCTCATCCCCGCAGAATCGCGGTACACGACTGGGGATCAAGAGCTCCTTGCAGTAGTACACGCTTTCAAGATGTGGCGTTGCTACCTCAAGGGTGCAGAAGGGGGTGTGACGGTCGTGACCGACCTGAGTTTCCAACTCAGGTACTCGCTCCAACGCGGCGACAGGCGCGTTGGAGCGAATACCTGAGCCGATTCTCGTTCACATGGGAATATTGGCCAGGACACATCAATGTGGCCGATCCACTAAGCCGACAGCTTGTGGAAATTTAGGCAACCACCGAGGTCAGTGGGTGTTTTATGACCATTGAAACAGCAACAGTACAATCACCAAATCCCCCTGCACCTTTGCGGGAACCACCATGAGAGATTATCCATTACATCGTTTTTGTAAACATGATCCGGATGGGATACTGGGTGGATTCTTGGTTTCAAGACTCTCGAAATCTGGACAAGTACGGCTTGGTGGACGCTGCAGGAATCTTCTGGCACGGAGAACAAGTTGTTGTGCCTAACTCGGGAGATCTTCGAGCAAAGGTTATCTCCCAATTCCACGACCCGCCGGTCGCAGGTCATGTGTGACCCCAAAAGACCGGACAGGCACTCTTGGACCATTATTGGTGGCCAGGTTGGAGTGTCGATGTCCGTAAGTATTGCATGACATGCGACCCATGTCTTCAAAATAAGGCTAGTGACAAGAAGCCTGCTGGACTCCTCCAACATCTTCCCATTCCTGGGACTCCATGGGAGTACGTCAGCATGGACTTCATTACTGGTCTTTCAGACACTGCATGTGGCCACGATGCAAGACTAGTGGTTGTGGATCTTTTGACAAAGATGACACACTTCATTCCTAAAATCACTTACATGAACGCAGAGAGACCACTCATCTCTTCTTTGAGGGTGTCGTAAAGTACCACGGCTTGCCGTTGCGTATTATCTCCGATCAGGATCAAAAATATGTTGGTAAGTTGTAGCAAAAGATGCACGAGTACTTCGACAGTGAGTCGCAAATGTCGACAGCATTTCACCCTCAAACTGATGGACAAATAGAGCGCATGAATTGCACTCTGGAGCAGATGCTCCGCATGTACGTGGACCCTGCCATGCATGATTGGGACACATTCCTAGCACCGGCGGAGTTTGCAGTGAACAACTCGGTGAATGAGTCCACACAGTTCACACCGTTTGTGTTGAACAGTGGTCGGCATCCAGTGGTACCCTCTTCATTAGTGAAGAGTGGGAGTACAGAAGGGCAGGTTCTGTCACTCCGCACTTGGCCACGGTCTAGAGTAAACGGCGCCAACAGGCAAACCGCCGACCGCCCTTGGTATTTCAACCAAGGTAGAGATCACCCACGGAGTGGTGTTTCCACACTGAATGGTTCACTTAGCTTGTCCGAACCGTGGCCGGAGAGTGTTGCAAACTCTCACTCAACTGGCAATGCTACACACCAAAGTGTGCACTTGCACTTGTTCTTTACCCTCTTTCTTGGTGGCCAACAAGAGATTAGTTTTCTCCCAAGTCTCAAGAGTAAGAGATGATAATGTAATGACATGCAAATGACAGGCCTTATATAGTCTCTGGTCAGTGCTCCCAGTGGCTCCTTGCAGGGGCTTCCCCCCAAGGCCACCTTAGACAATGTCATCAGCTTTGATGACATGGCACCCTCTGTGACCGCCAAGTGGCGCTTGATCCACCTTGGACCTTAGAGGCTTCTAGGAAGCTTCCTTGGCCCTTTTTAGTCACAAAGAAAATATGGTCCTGGCAGGATTCGACCCTGGACCTCTCGCTTGGGAGACAACAATTCACCCACTAGGCTGTAGGAAGTTGTCCTAAGGAGGATGCACCAGGTAGACTACCAAGAGTAGACCAAGGGGACTTACTCCACAAGGATGAGCAGTGCATGCCTTGTCTCTCTCAGCCTCTCTTGCATGTCGCTGGGGGACTTGCGCTACAAACGCAGTGCATACCCTGTTATTCCTGAGTCACGTGGCCTGAGGCTCTGGTCTAGAAAACAGCGCCGACACAATGGCAACTGCCGACCGTCCAAGGGAATTACACCCAAGGATCACGATCACCCCCAAGGAATTAACTATGCCTCTGGTGAGACCTAGCTACCCAGGTGCTTTCGCTCAAGGTCTTAGGGGCTCCCGCCCTCTAAGCCTTCTTCTTCCTTGGTGTGAGAGCCCAACAAATTAAGTCAGCACTCTCACACGAGCAAGATTACAACCACCTTAGCAGTTCATATCAAGCTCAGTCTCAAGCGCACAGCTCAAACAAGAGACATCAAGTGAAGGAGTAGTTGAGACAATGGCAAGTACAAGGCATAAATAGCTAAGGAGTGCCTTTGGCAGCCGAAGCGCACGCGCCTCGGCTAACCCGAAGCGCGCGCGCCTCGGTCGATGTCACTCCTTAAATTAAGGAGGTCATCCCCTCAATCAGGGAAGACATCCCCTGATCCAAGGCACATCTTGCATCTTCCAATCCGACCGTTGGATCAGCCCGAAACTTGGACAGCTGATAGTTTGACACCTGCTCTTTCCATCGGTACAGTCAGATTGACAATCTGAATAGCCATCATCAGAAAAACCCAGGGGACTTATCCTTGAACAAGGACAGTGCATGCCTGGTCTGTTGGACCGGACCCAGGGGACTTGCTCTACATGAGCAGTGCATGCCTGGTCCGTCCACTACTCGCCAATTCTGGAGACTAGTGGCCAAGGGGCATTCAAATAACAACAATCTCTCCCTTGCACCTCTGGCCACTTGTCCTGTCTTCAGTCTTCGTCACTTACGCTCTTCATGCCGATACCCTGTCTTCCTGCAAGGTGGAGTTCTCGGTGAAGGGGTTTTGTCAGCATGTCTGCCCGGTTGAGCTTGGACGCAACGTGCTCAAGCTCCAGCACTCCCTTAGCGACCAGGTCGCGACTGAAGTGGTACCGAACTTCGATGTGTTTTGTCCTCCGCGTCAAGGTGCCATTTTTGGACATGTCGATGGCAGACTTGTTGTCCACCTTGACTACCGTTGCGGCCGATTGAGGTGCTCGTATCTCTTGGAGCAGGCTACGCAGCCACATTGTCTCCTTGCACGCTTCCGCTAGAGCAATGTACTCTGCTTCGGCAGTAGAGAGGGAGACGCAGTCCTGCTTACGGCTTGCCCATGACACGGCTCCTCCGTTCAGCACGCACACGTAGCCCGACGTGGACTTGCGGTCGTCGACATTCCCAGCCCAATCTGCATCGGTATACACCATGAGCCGCAAGGAGTCCGACTGTGGCACCCCACCGTACTGGATGCCCAAGTGCCGCGTGCCCTTCAGGTAGCGAAAGATCCGCTTCACTGCTTGCCAGTGTTGTGGCCCAGGGTTGGCCACATACCTGCTCACCTGCCCCACAGCGTGGCAGATGTCGGGGCGAGTCGCGACCATCGCGTACATTAGACTGCCCACGGCAGACTGATATGGCACGCCTGCCATGTCGACCTGCTCTGCTTTGTTGGTAGGAGCGGCACCTGAGGTGAGGATGCAATCTG